>MU713342.1:9023-67638 GCA_026770625.1 Nicotiana glauca
TACAGTGTCATTGTTACCACTGTTTCAAGTATAACATACAGTGTCATTGTTACCACTATTTCAAGTCACTTTATAATCAGTCCAAAAAATAATATAGTAAGCCCCTTGGGCATTTATAAAATAGAAGTTTCCAGCCCGAAATACATTTAAAATGTCATTTAAGTTTTCAAAACTTAGAAGCATGGATGAGTTGCAAAATAGTATTTAAAACCTTGGACTGAAACCAAATGATATGCAAGATATGCTAAAACAGTAATATCGATCCCCGAAGGATTTTTACAAGTCGGCACAAGGCCCCAAACATGGCAATCAGCTCAAATTATGATGATAACAAGTAATTTCAGTCAGATACGTTGTAAAATCCACAACCGGGACGGACCAAGTCACAAATCTCAAATGGTGCTCTACCCCAAGCTCATATCCAGCGTGCAAGTCACCTCAATACAGCACTATGATGCGCAAATCCGGGGTTTCAAACCCTCAGGATATCATTTACAAATATTACTCACCTCGAACCGGTGAAATTCCTCGCTCGCGACGCCTTTGCCCCTCAAATTGGCTTCCACGCACGTCGAATCTAACCAAAACTAGAGCGGATATATTACAATATGCAAATGGGACAATGCCCAATCGAAAACAATCGAATTATAGCAAAAATCCCGAAACTAGCAAAGCCCGAGCCCCGGGCCCGCTTCTCGAAAAATTACAAAACTTACATTACCGGATTCCTTGTATCGCCACGAGTCTGTACATACCAAGAACTCCCAAATCGGACCACAAATGGCCCCTCGAATCCTAAATTTAGTGTTTTTGCTAGAAGCCCTAATTTCTTAGAATTTTGCTATATTTTCATGAATTTCAGGGATGATTCTTCAGTAAAAACATGTATTTAACTCATAAGACTTACCTCCAATCGATTCCCAGTCGAAACCTTCTTACTTCCATCAAAATGCTCCCAAGATGCTCAAAAAGGGTGAAAGAAATGAGTTGGGTCGTTGGGGAAATGTCCTTAAAACATTCTATCGAGGCCCGATTTTCCTTCATCGCGTTCGCGACCTCTCTCACGCGAACGCGAAGACCAAACTTCTGAAAATCCAAAATGCTCTATGTGATCGTGACACCACCTACGCGAACGCAATGCCCTGTGACCCTCCTCCTACGCGAATGCGACACATGCATCACGAACGCGATGCCTAAATGATCTGGGCTCCCAGGCCCTTCTACGCGAATGCGACTTCTCCTCCCGCGAACGCGTTGGCCAGACCTCCAGGCCTACGCAAACGCGATGGCAAAAATCCCAAAGCTTCACGGACGTGGCCTCCACTTCGTGAACACGAAGGCAAAAATTCCAGGCCTCCAAATTTCCTCTACGCGTTCGCGTTGCACCTCACGCGAACGCGATGAACAACGTACCTGCAACACTCCAGCAGAAAGTCTGCTATGTTCCAAAGCCAAAAATAGTCCATTTGATCACTTGGAATCACCCCGAGGCCCCCGGGACCTCAACCAAAAATACCAACCTACTCCAAAACATCATACGAACTTGTTCCAATCATCAAAACACATTCAACAACACTAAAATCATTAAATTACCACGGATTCAAGCCTAAATTTATCAAATTCTTCCAAAACTCACATTTAATCCGAAACCCACCCAAACGACGTCCGATCGACCTGACAATTTGAAAACATATCCAAAATCACCTAACGAAGCTACTGAAACTCTCGGAATCCCATTCCAACCCTCGGATCAAAATCTCACCTATCAACCGGAATCCGCCAAAAATTCAAACTTCGCCAATTCAAGCCTAATTCTACACTGGACCTCAAAATTCAATTCCGATCGCACTCCTAAGTCATAAATCATCCCCCAAAGCTAACCAAATCACCGGAATTCACATCCGAGCCCTCTAACTATATAGTCAACTTCCGGTTGACTTTTCCAAAACAAACTTCCTTCAAAGAGACTATGTGTCTCATTTCCAACTAAAACCAATTCAATTCTATCTGATCAACTCAAATACTGATAACGAAACATGAGTAAGCAATAAACGGGGAAAACCGAGCAGTAACACATAAGACGACAGGTCGGGTCGTCATATTATGCCATTAGAAAGATGACTTTTGGAACTACATTATATACAAAAATTAGGTCTAGATTCTTCATATATTGTACAGATATGCTTTTGAATTCGGTTACAATTTCAGGTATTTTACTTTATACAGATTTGCGCGTCCTGACTAAAAAAATTATATCTCTCTGTAGGCACGTTGAAAACACAATTCCTTTGTGCCGTTGAAAAGTTGACTTCTGGAGCTACAATATATACAAAATTGAAGTCCAGATTATTTGTAAATTTATACAAATATATTTTTAAACTTAGTTATGAATATCTGTCATTTTGGATTTTTACAGCTTTGAAGACATGACAAATATTTCTATATCTCTCTATAGGCATAACGAAATGACGATCCGCTTGTGGCCTTGAAACAGAGAAACAGTGGTTCAAGAGGGGAATGGCTGGGGGAGACAGAGCATGAAAGGGTGAGAATTGTGCGGCAATAGGTTCAAATGGCTACTCAACAAAGAGGAGCTTGTGGTGGCCAAAGGGAAGAGCAGTCCGCTGGGCTTAGTTCTCAAGTAGATCGTGTTCGTGAAGGGTCTGTTATTGACCATGAGGATGCCTAACCAGAGCACATTGGTAGATACATGTTGAGGTTGCGTAGGAGGCAGGCTCTACTTGATTTGCTTATGAGGATTGAAAGGGAAAGGCAGAGGGAATTTCAGGGTTTACTAGAGCATCGTGCAGTATATGATTTTTCCCATCGTAATCGGATTCAAGTTGGTTGCTGATTTCACCAGACCTTTTTTCATTCTGCATTTTGTGTGTGGCATTCTCAATAGAAATTATGATTAAATGCTCCATGTACGTGTTGTGAGGTCCTGTTGTGGCTCTAAGTTTTATCTTTTTACATTTTATATCCTTCTACAGTTTATCTATTTCTATAACTTGTGCTCTTATTGTCCATAAAATGCTGATTGTAAATGCAAGTTTATTTTCATGACAACTTCGCTCTCACACGCTTATATGTTACATTTTCTTTATACGATTATACTTTCCAATTGCTTGAAGGTTCTATTAAACTTCTTCATTTTTCTTCCTTGAAAAGGTTCGTTCGTATTTGGTATGTGGACTTCATGAATATGCAGGAGTCTAATTTCTATCATCCGCAATCTTTTACTAATTAGTATTCGTTCGTAAATATTCTCTTAACTGAAAAAGTTGTGCAACAGTTTCATCCTTCAACTACTTTAAATTGCATTAAAAAGGCACAAAGAAAGCTACAATGGTAGCTCAACAGAAGAAGATATTCAAATAAATCTTAAATATTTTTGTGAACTTAAACTAGCTACTTCACTTCAGTTCGCTATATGTTGTTTTGATTTGACAATGCATCATTTATGAATACTCAGCTTTCTCTTCTGTAATGTAGGTTTCTGCAGTTAATTAAGAGAAACTTATACCATTTAATTACTTACACTAATGCAATGTAAAACATAATTATCATTTTTCGTGAAAGTTAACTGAAGTTCACAACAAGACGAGGCCATCCCTAACTTTTATTCTCGAATTATCTTGTGATAAATATGTAGACATTCCATAAAATAATATATTATTTTTCTAAGACTTCGATTTTATCCATCATGTAGAATACAAGCTAGAGACAATGCCAAAAGATGATATTACACGATTTCACGCCTGTGCAATTCTGTTGTATTTCACCCTTTTAATGGTATTGCAAATTAAGTAATTGCATAATTTATGTTTCACTTTGTCTAATTTCAATCTCTTTATTACGACGGTCTCATCGAACAATCTTACTTCTCATCAAGTAATTTTAAGCAGGCGCTATTTGTTGACTTTCTCAAACAATGCTAATTCATGTAACCAATAGGCTAATGTTTTATTTTCTTCCGTGATAGCTGTTTATTAAAATTGATAACTGTGTTTTCACATGATTTCAATTTATGAATATTTAGTGTATTACATGTTTTAAAAATAATAGCATTTCCATGCTTCTTTCTATTCGGTATTTTTCATGTAACATTTTCTTATCAATATTTATATTTTATATTTTCGCCCAACGCGCGGGTACGGATACTAGTGTCATAAAAAATGGGGAGTAGGGTTCCCAAGGAAGAAAACTCCTTACAACCCTCATAGTAAGAGCTCCACTGCATATGATAACTGGCCTCGTACCCAATGTGAGAACACTGGGCACCCAAGGAAGGTGTCCAGGCCAAGAATCAATCAGTACCAAAAGATAAAGTGGTTGCTGAAACTGTGACCACAAAAGAGGGATCAGGTTCTACTCACAGAAAATGGACATTATGTGCATGGACTAAGAGAGCTCTTATTCATCCTCTTGGTTACTACAAGCGACCCAAACATGTTTGGGTTCTTAAAACTAACTCATAATCTCTTGTGCAGGGAGCAGCGAAGGGAGGTGGTCAACAATGGTTCATGGATAGTGCGTGTTCGAAACACATGACCGGGAACACCATAGACTTTCTCTCACTAAAAGGGAATTGAATGCGTAAAGGAATTAAACAAGTAATTGCACATAAAGAGTTATAAATTCACAATAATAGTCTGAAATAGTAAAAGCCTAAAAAATCCCCAGCAGAGTCGCCATGCTGTCGTGCCCCCTTTTTCTCGCGAAATCGGATTTATGACATTTGGTTGGGAGAACTCGTTCCTTTTAGGAACTGGGTTTTGGGCTTTGAAGAGTCGCCACCTAATGATTTAAGGTGCATTAGGACACCAGTAGGGTTCGATTCTAAGTTCATTTGAATAACCAGAGAATGGGTAAGGGCTTAAAATTATCCTAAGGGGAAGGTGTTAGGAACCCCTCAGGATCCACTAGTGTGGTTCCCGTCTAGACAATTTATTGTGAATTTTAGCAAATAGACAAGTATGGGCTCAAATATTAGGGTATTTAAATTTAAACACGTAAGATAAAGAACAATTAAAAGAAGAGTTTTAAAAAAGAAGTTTGCAAATAAAGAAAAAAGGGGGCCCTAGGTTTAAATTTAGTATGGATCACATCAATGTGGCGAAACAGTAACAACTCAAAACAAATTGTTTGAGATCCTATAGGCATGCTTGCTAAACCTCATTAAACAAGGGAATTAGGTTATTTAAAACTGATTCAGAATAGATTGATTTTAAACAGGCTAGTTTCAGATTTTGCAGGCGATGGTATCTACTACTGCTAATTTTGAACTCCTACGGTATCTAATATTGAATGTGAACGGAAACGAGCAGGATTTTTACTTGGGAATCCCTATAGGCATGATTTCTATATATATTATCGATTTCGACATTATGAACATGATACTTACTTATAGCCGTTTTAGAACCTAAAACATGATATCTAAGTGGCATGCAGAATTTTAAATAAGTCTTATAGGCAGGTTATCTAGATGTGAAATTGATCGTGAAGAAAATAAAATATACCCTATGGACATGGTGTCTAAAAATGCAGAATTGAACACACAAAATTTAAAAATAGTCCTATAGGCATGCTTTCTAAATGCAGAACTGAATCATTCAGAACACAAGTCCTATAGGCATGTTCTCTACCCTTGAGCATTCATAGTTACCCAACCCTTTTCAGTATCCAGCCCCAAATATTTATTACAAATTATTACAGACCAGAGATAATAAATTACATCAGAAAAATATAAAACAGAGTTACAACTAGAGGAAGACTGATTCTTGACTTCTTGTCTGAGTTATGAGATAAACAAACTAAAATGCCATTGATCCAAAGCCTTTCTCAGACTTGAGTGTAACGACCCGAATAGTCGTTTTGAGTTTTTGCACTTTGATACCCAGTTCTCGGGCATGACTTGCCCCGTATTAAGAATTATGACTGATGTAGATTGTTGGTTTTGGTTTTCAGGAAGATTGGAATGAATTCCAAAGAATAGTCACAGTTGAAAGCTTTAAATTTGAAGTGTTTGATCGAAAGTTGACTTATGTGTATACGAGCTAGGATCAGAGTTTTTATGATTTGTCTAGCTCTGTTAGGTGAATTATGACTTAGGAGCGTGATCGGAATGGGTTTTGGAGGTCCGGTTTGGAATTTGGCTTGAAGTGGCGAAACTAGTATTTTGGCAATTTCTAGTTGGTAGGTGAGATTTTGATCCGAGGGTCAAAATGGAATTTCGAGAGTTTATGTGGCTCTGTTATGTGATTTGGGATGTGTGTGTAAAATTTCATATAATTCGGATGTGATTCGGTGGAGTTTTTGATCAAATACGTGTTTCAGAAGTTTCTGGAAAGCTTAGGCTTGAATTCGATGTGAGTTGATGGTTTTGATGTTGTTTGAGGTGTTTTGTTGATTGGAACAAGTTTGAATGATGTTATGGGATATGTTAGCATGTTTGTTTGAGGTCCCGGGGGCCTCGGGTGAGTTTCGGGGGGTCAATCGGACCACTTTGTTCCTCAAAAGACAACAGAAATTGCAGGTTCAGAGTTGCAGGTTTTTTGCTCTTTGCGATCGCATAAGAGGTCTTGCGATCGCATAAGAGGATTGGTGAGGGGCTGTTATGTGTTAATTGCATTTGCATAGTATAGATTGCGATCACATAGCTTGGGGAATGTGTTCTCCGTGAACACGGGAGGGTAACCGCGATCACATAGAGTAAAGTGGACCCGAGGCTTTGGATTGGAAATTGTTCAACGCGAATGCGGAGTGCGGTCCGCGATCGCATAGTGTAAGCTTGCAGTGCATTGCAATCACATGGCATTTGATGCGTTAGCATAGAGCTAAACTGGAGCTGAGAATTTTTGTGCTTCGCAATTGCGAAGGTTTTCCCGCGATCGCATAGAAGGAATTTAGCCAGGGCAGAATGTTTTAAAATCATCTTGTTCGCGATTTTGGGTCTATTTTGACCCATGGCTGCCCGTTTTTTGAGAATTTTGGAGGAAATGAAAGAGGGATTCAAGAGGAATCGACTTGAGGTACGAATCTTGGTCTCAATACTTGATTATATTGTGAAGTTGGCCTAGAAATTCATGGAAATTTAGCTAAAATGGAAGAAATAGGGCTTGGGATTTTGAAGTTTTAAATTGAGGATTTAAGGGGTCATTTGAACTCCGATTTTGGTATTCTTGATATGTATGAACTCGGGATCAGATGAGGAACCTAATTATGTAAAAATTTCTGAGTTTCGAGAAGTGGGCAGGGGGCTCGGGTTTTGGTAATTTCAGGATTTGTGCCCGTATTTGATTGTTTTCGCTTGGGCTTTGTTCCCTTAGGATATTGTGATGTATTCGCTCTGATTTTGGGTAGATTCGACGCACGTGGAGGCCAATTTGAGGAGCAAAGGCGTCACAGGGTAGATATTTTGCCGGTTCGATATGAGTAATGATTGTAAATGATATCCTGAGGGTTTGAGACCCCGGATTGCACATCGTAACGCTATATTGAGGCGTGACACGCATTCTATGATGAGTGTGGTGTCATTTGCTATTGGGGATTGTGACTTGGTCCATCCCGAATGATATTTCTACTACATTGGTGATTGAGACACATACTTTATTATTGTGAATTGGGTTTATTGCCATGTTTAGGGCCTTGTGCCGACCTGTAGAATCCTTAGGGCATTTTGACTATGTCTTCCTCACTTATTTGCATCAAATTATACCCCCAGTCATGTTTTCCAATTGTATCCTTCAGGGATTGATATTACTGTTTTGGCATATATTGCATATCATTGGTCTCAGTCCAAGGTTTTAAATGTTGTTTTGCAAACTCAGCCACCCTTCTAAGTTTTGAAAACTCATATGATATTCTAAATGCTATTTCGGCTGAGAACTACTGTTTTACGAATGGCCAAGGGGCTTATGATGATTTCTGAACTGAACTTGGATCGGACTGCGCGCCGCAACAGTGTTACATTGATATTGAGGCCGAGAGCCTGGTTGATTACATTGATATTGAGGTCGAGAGCCTAGTTGATTATACTGATATTGATATGAGGCTGAGGGCCTAGATTTGATACCACGAGATGGCTTGATATTGCGCTTGGGTTGTAGGAGCCCCTCCGGAGTATGTAAACTCCCCCAGTGAGCACCGTCGACGATAAATAAATATTGTTGGCTTGGGCTGCACGCCGCAGTGGGTACTGGAATGTATCATCATGGGCATTGAATTGCATTCATGCATTTGTTCATTATTCGTTGTTGTGCTATTTTTTGAGATATTTATCTGCGGTTCTGGTATTATCTGATCACTCCTAAAGAGGATAAATTTTAGACAGTGGTAACAATGACACTATATGATGTGTTTGGTCAGGTAACAATGGCTGACCAGGAACAAAAATATTGCCCGAGGGTCGGGTTTCTGTGCATAGTGCCACTAATTATTTGAAATTATTTTTGCAATTGTTGAAGAGGCCATTTCTAAAAGATGTTTAAAACTGAGCCAAGATATTTCTAAAGATTTTACAGTTTCACTGATTTTTCTCAATTGAAGGGTTTTTCTCTGCTTCTATACGACATGGCGATATGTTATACGTGATTTCTTATTGTTCAGTTATTATTTACTTTTTTACTCACTGAGTTGGAGTACTCACTTTACTCCCTTCACCTCGTGTGCAGATGCAGGTATTTGTTCCCTTAGTGGTGGGTTCTGATGCTGATTGGAGACTTCGTTATCATAGCTGAGTAAGGTGACCACCAGCGTTCGCGGCATCAGATTTCTTCCATTGATTTTAAATTATATTATGTATATTACTGGCCTTGAACTTGTAATTAAACTCTTCTAGATGTTCGTGACTTGTGACAACCCGATTTGGGCTGCGTTTGGGTTTTGCTTCCGCTAATTATTAATAATAAATCATATTTAGGCTGCTTATTTATGTTTAACTATTGTTGAAAAGGTTGTTTAAGTGGGTTGGATAGCCTTGTCTTCACGAGAGGCGCCATCACGATTGGAGCGGGGTTTGGGTCGTGACAAGTTGGCATTAGAGTCTAGGTTACATAGGTCTCGCGAGTCATGAGCAGGTTTAGTAGAGTCTCGCGGATCGGTACGGAGACGTTTGTATTTATCCTCGAGAGGCTGCAGAACCTTTAGGAAAAACTTCGCATTCTTCAATTCTTGTCCTGCGTCATTGATTCAACTTGAAATGTAACTATTGAAATTCCTTCCACGTGTTCGCATGCGCGTATGAGCGCTCGGTATCAGATGTGCCTTGATGGCTTCTGATTCCCCGATCGAGGGACGAGATGTGATTTCTATGAGTTGATGTTGGGCCACTCTGGAGGACTTGAGGGCGAATCTCCGTCTATGGCTCGAGCACCAAGGTGCTGATTGTGCGAGCTAGTGTTATGAACTCATATGTTCAGTATTGTCCCTAATAGTGGGAATGACGGTTGGATAGCTACGTGATGAGTATGTTGGTACTGCGTGATGTTTCTATATGACTTAAAAGTGTCGAAGAAGATCTGCTGGATGATATATGAACCATTAAGCATTTGATTTCCACTGTGATTGGATGTGTAGCCCCGAGTTATGGGCGCGTGAAGAATCTTTTCAAGTCTCCTAGTTTGGAGTGAAGTAAATAGCATGTTGCAGTTTGAGTTCAGACTCAGGAAGACTAGTTGACTGTGTAATGTGTATGATGGTGGAAGGCATGCAGAAATATTATGTTGAGGCAAAGCAGGTAGGCTATCTCCTGCAGAGTGTTCTAAAGTGGTGTGATCCTTATGGGTATGTTGGAAGATCTCACATGTAAGTGAAAAGTATGTGTTGAAAATTTGGAATTTTGGGTCGCTTGGGAGAATGGGTTTAACTGTTGCGGGATGAATGAGAGAATTGCAGAAGAGTTACAATACTAGGTGATCTGTGTTTTCACAACTTATAAATGAATTGAGATTAATCTCACTATGTTTATGGTGGCATTAATGAAGTAAAAGTTTTATGAGCTATTGAAGATATTTTGATCTATGGCTTTGAGCCAAGTGGGGGAGCATGTTGGGAGTAGTTGGTTGCACGATTAGGTGCTGTGTTGGTTCCAGTTTGGGACGTGCGAGTGAATTGGCTATGGCTAGAGTAAAAAAAATTAACGAGGTTATATTATGCTTCATGGGGTGTGAGAATCACAGAATATTTAGAGTTGCAGTTGGTAAAGAATGCTCGGTTCTTAGAGTAGGAAGTTGCTTGGTTGTATTGGGACGAGGATTTCATTCAGCGGTATCGGAGTGCCAATAGGTACGAGTGACTTTGTTCCTTGGGTCAGGTAAATTGCAGTTTGAATAAAAGGGAACGACTTGCGAGAATGGTTCTAATGTGTTCAAGAGTCTGCGTGTATCAATTGAGTGTTCTAAAGTTGCATATGTGGTTAGAAATTGAGTTTCATTATAAGATGTCAAGACTTGTGGTATTTTATGTTAATTATGGAAATCTATGTATCTGTATCAGGAAAGTAAAGGAAACAGAGTTAGATTTGCAGGAAGTTCTTCTAAGTAAGGTAGTCTGGGATGTAGTGTTTCTGGGAATACTTGGGAGAGTATTCAGGGGTTTATGGGTTTCAGACAGCGCGGTTTTATGTTTGGGGTCTCGTGTGGTAAGCATGGGTTGAAGGATTTTGGTACTATAGCAAAGGGAAATATCGAGTTGAAAACGAATCAGAAGAAAATTTGATAGATGGAGTAGCTCGATAGCGGACTGGATCGGCATGGTAAGGGTGTGATTAATTCTTGGTGTGTGTTCGAGGTAATGAGTTAGCACAGGTGCTTTTGCAGCAATGCTCATGGGTGTTGACGATTTGCTTAGCGTAATTTAGTTAGAAGGATTTAGTCATGGCAGTTTAGTTTGTGCAAATGGAATTAGGAGAGTTCTTGTTGATTGCTACCGTGGTTGGAGAGGTGCATTTTCTACGAATGTGAGAGGCATGAGATGTGTAATGATTTCCTTCTAGATGGGATCAATGGAAGTTCTTGATTAGATAAGATACAGTTCAGATCAGAAAGGAAGATCATAAAGCACTTAGGCAGCGGGTAGCCTCAAATAATCAAGGAAAATGGTACTGCTATTTGAAAGTGATTTGACGAGAGTATATGTTTCAGAAAAAGGGAAATGTGATTAAGTGATGGTACTTCGGTGGTGTTGCGACACTTTCATGTTAGACCGACTGGTGATATTCGGGTTTTGCTTGGTGACAGGGAGATTTTAGAGTATGTATATTGGAATTATTGGATAGTATGCTGTGGCATGTATTCGGACAGCAAAATTGGGATCAGGTATGATGATTTATGTGCTATATGGAGTTGAAGATTGGGAGTTCTCATGTGCAGGCTATGTATGGTTGTGAATTGTATGTATCGACACTGTTTAGCGGCTATCGGGATTTGGAGGCCTGAGTAGATCTTTCCTTGCTTAGTATATCAGATTTTGGATATGATATTGGGGTTTATACTGGTTTTCTCGGTGTTGGATTATTCTGGATTATTATGCTATGGGCTATGCCGGGAATGCCACGAGTTGAGTGGCGGGGTGCTTCGGAGTATGTTCTAGTATAATGGTGTATGTTTCGAAGAACCAGCAGACGGCTGGGGAGAATTGTTTTTCTTGATTGGTCCTTCATGATGGATGTCTGTGCAGAGGTTGCTATCATTGATTCTGTCCCGGTGTTGAGGGTCTTTCGGACATGTTTCTTGTGGCGGGCATGTCGCCAGATGAGGTTGTGGATTTCGATATCGATTTGGTGCCGGGCACCATATCGGGTGGCATCGACATGAGTTATAGTAGCGGAAAGGAACAACTTCAGGCTTCCTTGGTAAGGACTTCATTAGCAGGCTAATGAGGATGCGTGTTCTAGTTCGAGTCGGCTCGATTGGCTCCGAATTGTATTGTTGAGGGATACGTTGATTTGACCGTTGTCGAGCTTATCAGTGATCTGGAGCGATCTATGAGTTGTTTTCTGCATTGCGAGACATTATGATTTGATGGTTATGGGCACATATGGTGCGGTGCTATCGGGGTTCATAGTGGGAGTCGAGAGGGAAGAGTAATTGGGTGTTGCTCGGTGAATGGCGCATCGGTTGTGTCCTTTCAGGGTTGTATGGTGTATGTTACTTGCTTAACCATGGGTATGATGATTTTCTTGGGCTCCGGATATCAATTGTGCGTGACTGTCAATTTCGAGCATAGTGACTTGAGGTGTCTCATGCGGAGCAGTGTTTGGATAGGATCGTGCATTGTAGCGAGGCTATGTGGGGATATGACCTTGTGGGTTAGATTTGTGCGTTCTATTCTATGGTGTGAGACGGATTCTCAGCCTTGTGTTGTGATGGTACGGGCGAGCTTGAGGTACAACTCTTTCAGTTGAGTCATTTTCATGATTTGAGTATATTCAGACTGTTGCTTATTGGTGTGCGTAGTTGTGCAAGTTGAGGCTTAGGTCTGTATTGATGTGTCATGACACCAGGGTGGTGTGTTGGTCAGAAGAGATTGTTGGGATAATTAATGAATACGATCAGATTCGATTTATGGAAGGTTAATATCGAAGCCCGACTCGAAAATTGCTATGGTTATTGCTAGAGAAGAAATGCCTTCAGGAATGGTTGATCTAAGAAATGGTTATGGTTTACTGCATGTTTCATTATCATTGTTATAATATGAAAGTATTGCATTGAAACTTTAGCTAATAAGAGGTTTTCCATTGGAATTTGGTTGTTGTGGACAGCTGCTGTGAATGAAATTTATCGCTGCATGTGTTTGAGCTATGTGGTACATTATATAATTGCACCCGAGGTTGCGGATATGGGTTATCACAGCTGGTCCGGGTTTATTTAGAGTATAGATGTGAGATTTCGATCTTATGGATGATTTCAGTAGTGGAAATGTGATTTCTATAGTTTGTGAACTAGGATGGATTGTGAAATTTCAGTTATGTTATGCTATCAGAACTGTATGAGATTGGGTGACATGGGATCACCGTGAGTATGTGTTTGGTAAGGTTATTCATCTATTGGATTGCTTCTAGAACAACTCTAGGAAACGTTCGAGGACGAACGTGCGTTTAAGTGGGGAGGATGTAACGACCCGACCGGTCGTTTTGAGTTTTTGCACTTTGATCGCCAGTTCTCGGGCATGACTTGCCCTGTGTTATGCATTATGACTGATGTGGATCGTTGGTTTTGGTTTTCAGGAAGATTGGAATGAATTCGAAAGAATAGTCTCAGTTTAAAGCTTTAAATTTGAAGTGTTTGACCAAAAGTTGACTTGTGTGTATACGAGCTCGGATCGGAGTTTTTATTATTTGGCTAGCTTCGTTAGGTGAATTATGACTTAGGAGCGCGATCATAATGGGTTTTGGAGGTCCGGTGTGGAATTTGTCTTGAATTGGCGAAACTAGTATTTTGGCGATTTCCGGTTGGTAGGTGAGATTTTGATCCGAGGGCGGAATGGAATTCCGAGAGTTTCTGTGGCTCCGTTATGTGATTTGGGATGTGTGTGTAAAATTTCATGTCATTCGAATGTGATTCGGTGGAGTTTTTTATCAAATGCGTGTTTTGGAAGTTTTTGGAAAGCTTAGGCTTGAATTCGTTGTGAGTTGATGGTTTCGATGTTGTTTGAGGTGTTTTGTTGATTGGAAAAAGTTTGAATGATGTTATGGGATATGTTGGCATATTTGGTTGAGGTACCGGGGGCCTCAAGTGAGTTTCGGGTGGTCAATCGGACCACTTTGTGCCTCGAAAGACAATAGAAATTGCAGGTTCAGAGTTGCAGGATTTTTGCTCTCTGTGATCGCATAAGGGGTCTTGTGATCGCATAAGAGGATTGGTGAAGGGCTGTTATGTGTTCATTGCGTTCGCATAGTATAGGTTGCGATCACATAGCTTGGGGAATGTGTTCTTCGCGAATGCGGGAGGGTAACCTCGATCGCATAAAGTAAAGTGGACCTGAGGATTTGGATTGGAAATTGTTTAATGCGAACGTGGAGTGTGGTCCGCGATCGCATAGTGTAAGCTGGCAGTGCATTGAGATCGCATGGCATTTGATGCATTCACATAGAGTTAAATTGGAGCTGAGCATTTTTGTCCTTCGCAAACGGGAAGGTTTTCCCGCGATCGCATAGAAGGAATTTAGCCTGGGCAGAATGTTTTAAAATCATCTTGTTCGCTATTTTGGGTCTATTTTCACCCATGGCTGCCCGTTTTTGGAGCATTTTGGAGGAAATGAAAGAGGGATTCAAGAGAATCGACTTGAGGTAAGAATCTTGGTCTCAATACTCGATTATATTGTGAAATTGGCCTAGAAATTCATGGAAATTTAGCTAAAATGGAAGAACTAGGGCTTGGGATTTTGAGATTTTAAATTGAGGATTTGAGGGGTCATTTGAACTACGATTTTTGTATTCTTGATATGTATGAACTCGGGATGAGATGAGGAACCTAATTATGTAAAAATTCCTGAGTTTCGAGAAGTGGGCTCGGGCTCGGATTTTGTAAATTTCGGGATTTGTGCCCGTATTTGATTGTTTTCGCTTGGGCTTTGTTCCCTTAGCATATTGTGATGTATTCGCTCTGATTTTGGGTAGATTCGACGCGTATGGAGGCCGATTTGAGGAGCAAAGGCATTGCAGGCTAGAGATTTTCCCGGTTCGAGGTGAGTAATGGTTGTAAATGATATCCTGAGGGTTTGAGACCCCGGATTGCACATCATAACACTATATTGAGGCATGACACGCATTCTATAACGAGTGCAGGGTCGTTTTCTATTGGCGATTGTGTCTTGGTCCATCCCGAATGATATTTCTACTACATTGGTGATTGAGGCACATACTTTATTATTGTGAATTGGGCTTATTACCATGTTTGGGTCCTTGTGCTAACCTGTAGAATCCTTAGGGGATTTTGACTATGTCTTCCTCACTTATTTGCATCAAATTATACTCTCAGTCATGTTTTCCAATTGTATCCTTCAGGGATTGATATTACTGTTTTGGCATATATTGCATATCATTGGTCTCAGTCCAAGGTTTTAAATGTTGTTTTGCAAACTCAACCATCCTTCTAAGTTTTGAAAACTCATATGATATTCTAAATGTTATTTCGGTTGAGAACTACTATTTTACGAATGACCAAGGGGCTTATGATGATTTTTGGGCTGAACTTGGATCGGGCTGCGCGCCGCAGCAGTGTTATATTGATATTGAGGCCGAGAGCCTCGTTGATTACATTGATATTGAGGTCGAGAGCCTGGTTGATTATACTGATATTGATATGAGGCTGAGGGCCTAGATTTGACGCCATGAGATGGCTTGATATTGCGCTTGGGATGTAGGAGCCCCTTCGAACTCTGTACACACCCCCAGTGAGCGCCGGCGATGATAAATAAATATGGGTGGATCATGTTGCACGCCGCAGTGGGTACTGGAATGTACCATCATGTGCATTGCATTGCATTCATGCTTTTGTTCATTATTCGTTGTTTGTTCTATTTCTTGAGATATGTATTATCTGATCACTCCTAAAGAGGATAAATTTTAGATAGTGGTAACAATGACACTGTATGATGCATTTGGTTAGGTAACAATGGCTGACCAGGAACAAGAATATTGCCCAAGGGGTGGGTTTCTGTGCATAGTGCCACTAATTATTTGAAATTATTTTTGCAACTGTTGAAAAGGTCATTTCTAAAAGAGGTTTAAGACTGATCCAATATATTTCTAATGATTTCACAGTTTCACTGATTTTTATCAAATGAAGGGGTTTTCTCTGCTTCTATACAGCATGATGATATGTTATACGTGATTTCTTACTGCTCAGTTGTTATTTACTTTTATTACTCACTGAGCTGGAGTACTCACTTTACTCCCTACACCTCGTGTGCAGATGCAGGTATTTGTTCCCTCAGTAGTAGGTTCTGATGCTGATTGGAGACTTCGTTATCGTAGCTGAGCAAGGTGACCGCCAGCGTTCGCGGCACCGGATTTCTTCCGTTGATTTTAAATTCTATTCTGTATATTACTGGCCTTGAACTTGTAATTAAACTCTTCTAGATGCTCGTGACTTGTGACACCCCAATTTGGGCTGTGTTTGGGTTTTGCTTCCGCTAATTATTAATAATAAATCATATTTAGGTTGCTTATTTATGTTTAACTATTGTTGAAAATGTTGTTTAAGTGGGTTGTATGGCATTGTCTTCACGAGAGATGCCATCACGACTGGAGCGGGGTTTGGGTCATGACATTGAGTGTGTCAAAGTTCCCTAAGGGCCTCAAGAGGACCCCGGGCAGTGCTCACACCCAAGTCACATAACCAGAATAGAGATGAGTGCAGTGTGGAAGTGCCAGCCCTTATATGTCCAAGTTCAGAGGGAGCTCATGGGTCCCAAGGCAAGGCTCATACAAGAGGGGCAGAACTTAGAGGTTAGGGTTTTAAAAACTGAGGCGAGAGGGGATAATGATAGGGAGACAACAATTAGTAACACACAAAGTTAACAACCTCATACAAAAGGGTTAGGAGTTGGAAATCCACTTCAAGGAACCCATGTACTCAGGCATGGATCAGCTTTGGGCATACACAACAATAGAAGGTGCTATTATGCCTATAAACCAATCAGAACACACAACATCCAGAGGAAACATGGAGGTTATGATTCCAGGGGTATCATGTTTGGGTCATACACACCAATGTCCAATGGTGTCATGCCCCAAACCAACCACAAGTATTAAACACATTGGGGTGAGGATTTAGGATTTAGGATTCATAGGTCACAATAAGTAATGACAAAGCATTAATTCAAAATCAGGAAAGGACAGATTAAAACATGTTTGATAATGGTAATGGGTTAAATAAAAACAGGAGACAAACAAGGATGGAAGAGACAGTAAAGAAACACGTTGTTGTTGGTGCAGAAGCTTAATTAGATCATACCATTAAAAATGCAAATGCGGAGAAAAAATAAGCAAGTTTCCCATAGCTTAGCCTTGGCTTTCAGCCGGCTAGGCAAGGCAGAAATATAAGTAGCAATAGAAAAAAAAGAGATTTAGTGGAGTGTGTGTCTGAACTCAAGTGTTTTTGTGCCTTGTGTTCGTGTGTTTGAAAGAAGAGAAGTACATGGTATTTATAGCTTTTTGAAAACGAGTGAAAGAGAAGTAATAAGCCACAAACATGGAAACAATCACTATTCAGAATCAATTACACAAGTGATTGCCTTTAATTAAGGGATCACTTGCTTAATGGGCAGTGGCAAGTTCAAAATAAGGAAAGAAATCAATTTGTAAGTAGTCTGATAGTTGCCATAAAAGAAGTAGTAAAACATTAAGTAAGCAATTGAGTCTAGGTATAGAAATACTCTAATTTTGGAAAGGATTCAGTAGGGCAAAATAGGAAAAGAGTTTCACAAAGGAAAAGCTTGAAATCAGTCATAAGTTTGAAGATCAATCAAAGAAATAAGCTCAGCATATAAATAGAGTGCACAAATACTATACATGCGAGGCCAAGCCTATTGACAAAAGGAAATAACATGCAATAGTAGCACAAAATTCAGTAGATAACAATATTCGAAGCATGATAGACCAGTAGGTCAAGTCACATTGAATCAGTAGTGGAGAAAACATAGAATATCAAAAGGATGCGAAGATCTTACAGTAGTAGGTGAGGAAAACCCCTTTTGAAAAATTAGGGTTTCGAGCATAATTGAGTTTTAGAGATGATAGAAGCACAGAATCAGAAGAATCACACAAAGGAATAAGAGATGTTGAAATAAAGAACTTCAAATCGAGTCATATACTTAAATGAACAGTCTCAGACCCAAAGCCATAGGGTTTTCAACAATAGCAGAGTTTTAAAAGATGATAAACAAACAAATCAGACAGAACTCAAGCAAACAAGCATTCGTCTAATAAACAATCAAAAGAAATTAGGGCTTTTAATATGCAAACTCAGGTAGAAGAACGACATGAGCAAACATAGCAGAACATGTCAAAAAATCAAAGAAAAGTTTTGAAATAACTTAACAAGAACCCTAATCAGAAACGATAAGGAGTTTTGAAAGCAAAGTTTTAAAAGAAACTTTGAGAAAAACTGCTTAGAAGTTCAAAGCAAGCATAGATCTGAAGCAGATCTAAGAGAAATCGAAATAAACTTAGAGGTTAGGGTTTCAGAAGAACCCCAAGTGATGAGAAAGGCTTTGAAAGCCATCGATCTAAGTAGGAGAGTCAAAGGTCTGACTCGAATAGCCATGGCTGGCCGGAGAAAAGGCCAGAGACGACCGAAGAATAGTCATAGAACAAAGACTAGACCAAACCCCTTCAGGATATGGTCATGAGACTACAGAAATGAACACGTAGAAGCCATGACAGGTCGATATAGGTCTCTAATGACCTTGGAAGGCCATGGATTATGACAGATTAGGGTGGCGGTGACTAGGATTTGAGGGTGTTGTAGAGAGGATTTGATAGAGGAGGGGGATTTAGAGGCGGCGTGTTGTGAGGAATGATAGGGTTTAGGGGGTCGTTTGGGATTAACTAAGGTAAGGGGGTCTGGTGGCCATTGATCATTTTGATCAACGACCTGGATTGAACGGGTAAGTGGGGCGGTTTAATAGAATAGGGTTTGGGTCGGTTCAGATTGCAATTGGGTTGTGGTAATTGGGCTTCAAATTGGGTTCAATTGGGGTTCCAAATCAGGCTATAATTGAAATACAATGGGGCTAACATTTAAATAGCCAACTTTTTCTATTTGGTTTATACAAAATAATAAAATAATTTCTGTAAATAAATTAAAGGTACTAATATTATTTATAGTACATAATTATCAAATTAAAAATATCGGACTTAATTTTTATAGTTATAAATGCAATTAAATCTAAAAGAGGCTAATATTACAATTATATGCAATTTAGATTAAGAAATACTAAATAAATTTGTAAAAATATGAAAAATATATATATTAGCTATATATTAGTATTAATATGAGAATACAATAAGTGAATCACCAAAATGATAATTTTGGGAATTATTATTGGTTTTTTATGGATAAAATAGGGGAATAAATTGGCTTAAAAATCTTTAAAAATTAAGAAAAAATAATAAAATAACTGGGCATACTTATATATGCATATATATGCTATTTTGGAAGTATTTTGCATATAAAAAATATATAGGGAAAAATTAGGTATCAACAGCTGTCCCTCTTTCCCCGGGAAGGATGAAAGAGTTGTCGGGTAAAGATATGATCGCCAATTTTTTACCGAGCGGAACGGTTGAAAGAGGTTTAGGCGCGGGGACTTTCGAGAATGGATGCGATATCCAGGACGGGGGAATTGTTAAGGTTTGATATGGCTGCGGGAACTGGAGCAGGATTGCTCCTGCCGAGATGGTCGTTGCTCGCCGGTTTACCTGCAAATAATCAATACAAGCATATATTGTGCGTAAATTTAAACATGATGCAAATTCCCGTCGGACCATGAATGTTGTATTTGGGCACTTAGGATGATATCCTGGGCCATAAAGCGTATGATAAAGGATTCGCATGCCATGAAATGATGCTCTCGGACTATGAGGATGATGCCTCCGAACCATGATGCCTTTGAATGATGATATGCAAAAGATTAAAAGGGTCCTCAGGCCATGACAAGGTATTCTCGGGCCATGAAAATGGTGCCTCCGAACGATGACACCTTCGGATAATTTGACGATCTTTCAGCCCATGAGATACAGTATTTGGCAATCTTTCAGCCCATGCAATGCAGTAGGTGGCGATCTTTCAGCCATGAAAATGTAGATAAGGTGGCGATCTTTAGCCGTGCAATGCAGTAGGTGGTGATCTTCCAGCCATGCAAATGTAGATAAAGTAGCGATCTTTCATCCATGCAAATATAGATAAGGTGGCGATCTTTCATCCATGCAAATGTAGATAAGGTGGCGATCTTTCAGGCATGCAAATATAGATAAGGTGGCGATCTTTAGCCGTGCAATGCAGTAGGTGGTGATCTTCCAGCCATGCAAATGTAGATAAAGTAGCGATCTTTCATCCATGCAAATATAGATAAGGTGGCAATCTTTCATCCATGCAAATGTAGATACGATGGCGATCTTTCAGCCATGAAAATGTAGATTGAGGTAGAGCTTAACCTCGGAAGGCAGAATGGTAGCCTTATGCAATGCAGATGGAGACATCGTTTAGTCTCGGAAGGCATAATGGTAGCCTTATGCAAGAAATAAAGGGCAAGTGGTACGAGAGCTTTCTTAGCTGATAGCAGGTGGCGATATTGTGACTGTTGGGGACGTTGTTGTCACACCTCCTTTTTCACTACACCCTTAAGGGTGTAAATGAGTTTTTCCAATTCAGAGTCGCCACTTGGGATCATTAATGGTGTCCCAAGTCACCGGTTAAATCTCGAATCGAGGAAAAGTTGACTATGTTTAACAGTCCGCGAACTAGAAATCCGAGTAAGGAATTCTGTTAACCCGGGAGAAGGTGTTAGGCATTCCTGAATTCTGTGGTTCTAGCACGGTCGCTCAACTTTCATATCTGGCTTAGTTATCTGATTTTAATACATTTTGAACCTATGTGCCAATTTTAGCTTTTAACCGCTTTTATCCAAAAATTTTAAAGAAAGTTGAACGTCGTTTAAAATGTGTCTTTGGATCGCGTCACATGAAATGCACCCGCACTCCTGAAC
Source organism: Nicotiana glauca (assembly GCA_026770625.1). NCBI lineage: Eukaryota > Viridiplantae > Streptophyta > Magnoliopsida > Solanales > Solanaceae > Nicotiana > Nicotiana glauca. The sequence goes on from MU713342.1 coordinate 29,739, forward strand.
ACATTTTATTCAAGGTTTTGGGATTTGATTTGGGTCACATGAAATACACACCCGAGATTAAGAAGGTAAATTATTAAAATATGCGCCTAAAACAACTACGCATTGTTAACTTTGTGAGGGCCATGAAATTAGCTAAATGGCGCACCTCAAGTTCTAAGTATTTTAAAGGCAAAATTAAAGAGGGTCGCGCTATTTGTTAGTTTTGTTTGGCGCGACGCACCTCAATTTATTTTGAAGGATGTCCTAAAGATAGACTACTATTAACTATTAGGATTCGTCTCTATTCCATAAACTTAGTTAATTAACAATATAAATTGACTAACAATGGGTTATTCAAGGACATGTGGGCCCCAAGATCAAGTCCAAACCTAAACAAGGACAATATCCGTTACGGGAATAAGATCCTTAGTTTGAATCTGCTACCTAGCTTGAAAGGCCCGGAGCCTACCATTCAATTGTTAACAGACTAGCTACTGTTTCTGTCTTGGGCCCAAAAGAGCCCAAACAACATGAGGCATGCACACCAGATAGAGGTTCCCAATAAGAACAGATAATGGGCCTGAGACCAACCCAAATCGGACAAAGCAACCCAAGCCGCATGGGAGGGATCAAAGGATCGAATCCCTGAAACCGGGCAGGCCAGGGATTTGCTTACAAATTTACCAACCGTCAAAGATATCCTGATTTTTAAAGCAAGGCAGTGTATTCATTCCACATTAAACAAAAATCAAAGAAAAACACTTCATATGTAGGCTATCTTGACATTCAGAACTATAGCAAAGAAATACTACTAACTCTCATAATCAACACTTGACCTCCTAAAATCATATTACCAACAAAGTAATCTCCAGAACGCAACAATCTAAAAAATGATCATCTAGGCTACATATTACACTTAAAGTGTTCATTTGATAATCCTATACCTAACTGAAGTATGCAGTAACATCCAACTGTAAAGTCAGGATTCCTCCTTTAATTTTCAATTAGCAATTTCAACATGAAAATTCATGATGTAACATTATGAAACCTGAATTGCGTTCAATCATGCAAGAGTTAAACACTAACAAATGTGCTATGAGATGCTTCACTCTATTATTCCCCTCTACCTACTAGATTGCACAAAGAAACTGCCATTCTAGCAACAAGCAAGGTTTCTGGGATTTAACATGAGCCCTTTTAATTCTCATGCCACATCACGCAAAAATGTCCTTATTCGAATGACTTTCAAATGCCCTTTATACAAACAACTTAGATTTGAACGCTACTGAAATTTTAAAGCCTTAAGATAACTCAATCAAAGAGAACAATAAAGTTAAGTATCTATACATAATGCAGAATAAACTGTACACACGGAGTGATTCATCTCAAATGCAGAAATATCATTTACATAGTTACTCAATTAAAAATCCTAAAGCGACCAAACCAACTTCATGTCCAAACAAGCTCATTCATTCAGAGATGAGGTGAATGCCTAGAAAAGTGCAATAGAAAAGAAGAACAGGGATCAGCCAGACAGTGACAACAGGTATTTTCAGCAGCAAAGTTAACCAGAAACAACCCAATAATAACTATTTTTGTACCAGACTTGAAATCAACACAATGTCGACAGAATCCAACAGTCAAACTCCACCCAAAATGAACCAAAACACTCCAATATCTCACTGATTCAACTCATTTTGAGCTTTTGATGCTCAGAACTCAATTTAGAATAATGATTCTCAGGAATTTCAGGATAATTTCAATGGAATAGTGAAAACTATTTGTAGTTTTTTTTAGCCTTTGAACTTTTAGGATTTTTTAGCTTTCTAAATCTTGCCTTGAAAGGCAAGTTTATGATGCCTTTATAGGCAATGGATTAGGGCAGACCTTTAGGCTCAACTATTCCCCCTTTACCCCCTTTTAACTTTCTTTTTTATTCAATTCCACCCCTGAGTTAACTTCTAATTCTGAAAAAAAAAACATTTTCTCCCCTAGATAAGAGCTGAAATTCCCTCCTCACTCCTCACTCCTCACTCCTCACATGTGACCCCCCAACCTTATCCTCTATAACAGAAATATTCCTCCTACCCAATTACCAAACTACCGTTTTACAACCCTGTTATTACCCTTGACCCAATGGAACCCAGGCTCAAAACAACTTGGCCTCTTTGGATTGGTAATGAATGACTCAAAGAGCCCAAGGCTGATTCCGAACCAGCCCAAATGAACATTCCACTTCCACTCTGCCCAAGACTCAACAAAATTATTCTAACAATTATGATTGTTAAGAAAAATCCGCAATATCACAATTACGCCTAAACCAACTTACTACTAGTTAACCAAATTGTTTAAACACATTAATCTATTAAGAAAGAATGGCAACTTGACCAAGCATGCATAGTCAGAAAAATCAAAACAACAGAATCCAAAGAAAAAAGATGAAGTAGAAAAGCAAAATACGTACACGACCAAAAAAACGAACAAGGATGATACCTAGAACTGACCTGGAACAACTTCACTAAAACTCTGATAATCTACCTCAAATCCTTGACTAGAATAGCCCTTAGTCGTGTGTTTTCATGTGAAAACACACGAATAAGGCCCATTATAGTCAAACATCGTCAATAAACCCGGTGACTTGGACTTTATGGATTTACGGCCTTCTTTCAAAATCATATTCGAAGAGCTTGGGGGTGATTTGAGGAAAAATCTTTGTGGATTTGATATGAGGGAGGTGAGGGGCCTTCATGGTGTAAATTTGAGTCTGTTTGGTGTAGGAGCCGCCGGTGGGTGAAGAGGGCAGCATTAGGGTTCATCTGTGATAAAGGGATGAAAGAACGAGATGGAAGTACTGTAGGTTGGTCGTAGGTTTAACTGAGAGGGTTTGGACACTTTTAATTAAAAATGGGGATAGTTTCAGGACCATTAGATGAGATATAATTAAGGGTCAAGATCTATTTTAAACCTTGGAACTCAAAACGACGTAGTTTTGATTCCATACTACGTCGTTTGAGTTATCTTGATGCCTAAATGGTTTGGACCGGGTTATAGCACTGGCTTGGGATGGAGCGGGGCAAACGAGTGCTAAGAAGCAAATATATACTTTGGGCCTGAACACGTCAAATGCAACTGGCCCAATTAATTGGGTCTTATATTAAAGACAACCATTTCCTTTCATTTTCTATTTTCCTTTTTCCTTTCTTCTTTTTCTCTTTCTCTTTTTCATTTTTAGATTAGATTAATACCAAAATTAATTCCTAAAATTAAAAAAAAAACTAATTAAACCTAAAATGATAATTAACACATTTAATTAAAAAAACAAATTAACGAAAAACTACTCAAAATCAAAACTAAGATTAAACGTGCAAATTAAACTATATTTTTTGACTCTTCATTTTTCATAAACAACCAATTTGTTAATTAATCCTATAATGCAAAGTTAAATCCTAAATGCAAAGATGCGAGATATTTTTTATTTTATGAATTAAAATGCACAGACAAAATACAAACAATTAACATAAAAATGTCACAAAAATCCACAAAATTATAAATACTGAAATGAATTATTTTGTTTTGAATTTATGGGAGTAATTCATACAGGGCAAAAATCACATGCTCACAGCTGCCCCTCTTTGCTTGGAAACACGAAGAGTTTTCGGGCAAAGATAAGTGAGCGGATACGAGCAATTTTTGCCCGTTTGAACACTCCGTTGTGAAGAATTTTTGAAAGAGTTGACCGCACCCTGCTTCGGAGGTTCCCTACATATCCTTAGCTAAAAAGGAATCAGGGCAGTGTAGTTCGGGAATGTATGGTAGCTTGGACTACCATAAAGCCGTGATTTCACTGTTTCTGCTACGACTGCTTACTGAACCCCCTTATTACACCGTCAAAATAAAAAAAAAAAGCTAAACAAGCTAAGATCTATGCATTACAGAAATCCTATCTATATCTTCAGACTTAATCTTGAGTTCTCTCGGTGAAATCCATTGTTGTCGGTTCAAATTATAAACTGAGATGTTTTCCCTTGTTCAAACTGCTGAACTTGAATGTACTCCTCTGTTATACGGGCGGGCTCCCAACTTCGAACTTGCATGTATTCCTCTGTTATACGGGCGGGCTCCCGACTTCAAAACTTGAAATATATTCCTCTGTTATTCAAGCGGGCTCCTGACTTCACAAAATAGACAAAACAAAGAAAACTTTCTACCCCAGTTTGGTGGCTGGGCGTCACATTAGCGGATATAAATAAGAATTTTGAAAACTAAAACTTGAATTGTAATACCTCTATTATACGGGCGGGCTTCCGACTTCAACACTTAAAATATATTCCTCTGTTATACGGGCGGGCTCTCGACTTCAAAACTTGAAATGTATTCCTCTGTTATACGGGCAGGCTCCCGACGTCAAAACTTGAATGTATTCCTCTATTATACGGGCGGGCTCCCGACTTCAAAACTTGAAATGTATTTCTCTATTATCCAGGCGGGCTCCTGACTTCACAAAATAGAAAAAACAAAGAAAAATTTCTGCTCCAGTTTGGAAACTAGGTACATGTTACCGGATCTTAATAAGAATTTGAAAACTAAAACTTGAAGAGTAATACCTCTGTTATACGGGCGGGCTCCCGACTTCAACACTTGAAATGTATTCCTCTGTTATACAGGCAGGCTCCCGACTTCAAAACTTGAATGCATTCCTCTGTTATACGGGCGGGCTCCCGACTTCAAAACTTGAATGTATTCCTCTATTATACGGGCGGGCTCCCGATGTCAAAACTTGAATGTATTCATCTATTATACAGGCGGGCTCCTGACTTCAAAACTTGAAATGTATTCCTCTGTTATATGGGTGGGCTCCCGACGTCAAAATATGAATGTATTTCTCTATTATACGGGAGGGCTCCCGACTTCAAAACTTGAAATGTATTCCTCTGTTATCCAGGCGGGCTCCTTACTTCATAAAATAGACAAAACAAAGAAAATTTTCTGCCCCAGTTTGGAAACTGGGTACATGTTACCGGATATTAATAAGAATTTGAAAACTAAAACTTGAATTGTAACACCTCTATTATACGGGCGGGCTCCCGACTTCAACACTTGAAATGTATTCCTTTATTATACGGACGGGCTCCCGACTTCAACACTTGAATGTATTCCTCTATTATACGGGCGGGCTCCCGACTTCAAAACTTGAATGTATTCCTTTGTTATACGGGCGGGCTCCCGACATTAAAAATTGAATGTATTCCTCTGTTATACGGGCGGGCTCCCAACTTCAAAACGTGAAATGTATTCCTCTGTTATCCAGGCGGGCTCCTAACTTCACAAAACAGACAAAACAAAGACAACTTTCTGCCCCAGTTTGGAAACTAGGTACATGGGTGAGTGTTAGCTGAATCATTATACCAACTATTACTAAGAGTTTGAAAGCTAAGTCCTATTATCTAGGGAGGTCCTGACAACTCTTAACAATTACGAACCTAAGTTATATATTATAAAGGTATCACTCTCACTACATCATGCTATCTACAAGGTTTTTGAACTACATCCTATTATCCAGGAAGGTCCTGACAACTCCTAGTTGAATTTTATCCTAAACATGCAAACTTTGAAACCAAATTACATTCCCCTATGCTATTCATGATTATCTTGTACTTTAATCAACCCACACTTTGCGGTCAAACCTGATTACCGCTTGCTTTTCCCTTATGGAGAGTTCTTCCAGAACAACCAAATTTTTCTGCCCCTGTTTCAATCAAAGAAAATTTTGTCAGTTTAAAATGGTGGCTAGTTGATGGCATTCTTGTTGAAACTCCTTCCCCTGCATTGTTTTGTTTTGACCGGCTTCCCCGAACTGGCTCTGAACCGCTTGACTTTTTTACTGACTTCCAAACCCCCGGACCTTTGATCACCCGAGTGTTCTATACCTATGTTGTTGTTTCACACCTCTGACCCCTTTATCTGAACCTTTACATTTCCCACGACATTTCCCAATCATTCCACCGATGAAACTTTCGGTGATTCCCTGTATTCCACCTTACATCATGTTGTCTTTGACATGTTCTGAACATGTTGTGCTTTACAACTTTCGAAAGCTGGTAGTGAGCTTTGAAATCCTCTTCCACTTGCTTTGAACAATACTGGCATTGAAATTAATCTTAGACAGATAAAACCCCAAAAGAAATTGAAATGCAATGATTTTACGAGTTAAGGATAAGAAGAATCCAAAACCGGATGACTGCTAAAAGGAAAAGGAAAAAAACTTATCTGACCGGAACAGCTGGTACCAATGATGATGACATGCATTTCAGACTAATCGGCCCAATCTTTCAACCAATCACCTTCCAATTGACATACCTCATTATCTCAGAATTTCCATAACTTGATTACTTTACCCAAACCTTGACCTTGTTCATCCTGCGGTGCCTCGAAACAGTTTTCCACAAACAGACCTTTCTCATTTGTTCACTTCTTAGCTCACTTTCGCCTCAAGGTGCCCGTGAGGGTTTTCACTAATAAGACTCTCTCATTTTTTATTTCTCTCAGCTCCCGTTGCCTTACGGTGCCTGTGAAGGTTTTCACCAATAAGACTCTCCTATTTCAATTTCTCTCAACTCACGTCGCCTAAAGATGCCCGTGAGGGTTTTCACCAATAAGACCCTCTCAATTTTTATCTTTCCTGCTTGAACCAGAGTGTTGCCCCTGACATGAATTATCTTTACCTGCTTGACTTGGAATTTCTCAAAGACTGATCAAAAGGACTTTCTTTGGACCGTAACATGGGCTTTTGGACGGGGTTAGAAATAAGGGTATAAAAAGCTCAAAACAATTCAAATGGGTTAAAATTACAACTTTCGGAATCAGATTTCTCACAACAACCACAACTTCTGCCCCGGTTTCTTGCTTGGGGACTTTTAGATTTTATTTTGATGGGACCGAACCGTGAGGCTGCCTATGTATCCTTAAAGGAATCAGGTCGAACGTAGTTCATGTCATAGAAATTGCTTTGTTATTGTGGTCTTTTCTTTCTTTCTCTTTTCTCCTTTTGTTTTTCTTTTACTTTTTTTTTTCTTTTTTTTTTTCTTCTCTTTTTTTCCTTTCTTCCTTTTCTTTTCACTTACTTATCCTCCGCACTTGCGTTTCTAAATTGTACCATTGATTCCGAAAGAGGGGTATGAAAGAAATAAATAAGGCTCAAAATGGATGACGAGGGATAAAGTGTTTAGGTAGCAGAACAAAACGCCTTCGTCATTTCAATCTTCAAAATATGCCAAATACAAACAAGTACAATCAAACAAAGAAATCATACATAGTATCTCTTGACTGCATCAGAATTGATAGCCATTTCTACACATTTTCCTTCTACATCTGTTAAATATAATGCACCGTTAGACAGCACACTAGTTATAACAAATGGCCCATGCCAGTTTGGGGCGAACTTTCCCTTTGCTTCAGCCTGATGAGGCAAAATACATCTCAACACTAACTGCCCCACTTCAAACTTCCTCGGACGCACATTCTTGTTGTATTCTCTTGCCATTCTCCATTGGTACAATTGGCCATGACACACTGCCACCAATCTTTTTTCATCAATTAGACTTAACTATTCCAATCGGGCTTTGGCCCATTCAACATCATCAATTTCCGCCTCGGCAACAATCCGAATGGATGGGATTTCAATCTCCGCGGGTATTACTACCTCAGTGCCATACAACAATGAATAAGGAGTTTCCCCTACTAAGGAACGAACAGTAGTGCGATATCCTAACAATGCGAAAGGTAACTTCTCATGCCTTTGCCTGGAACCTTCCACCATTTTCCAGAGTATCTTCTTTATATTCTTGTTCGCTGCTTCGACCGCTCCATTCTCTTTAGGGCGATATGGGGAAGAATTGCGGTGCATAATCTTAAACTACTGACATGTCTCCGTAATCAAATGACTGTTGAGATTAGCATCGGTTTCCATGATGATTACCTTCGAAATCCCACACCGACAGATGATATTTGAATGCACAAAATCGACCACCGCTTTCTTAGTCATAGACTTGAAAGTTTTCGCTTCAACCCACTTGGTGAAATAATCAATGGCTACCAGAATAAACCTGTGTCCATTTGATGTTGCTGGCTCGATTGGCCTAATGACATCCATGCCTCAAGCAACAAAGGGCCATGGTGACGATATTGTATGCAATTCAGATGGTGGAGAATGAATCAAATCTCTGTGCACTTGACACTGATGACATTTACGCACAAAACTGATGCAATCCCGCTCCATAGTAAGCCAATAATAACCTGCTCAGAAAATCTTCTTTGCCAAAACGTATCCACTCATATGTGGTCCACAAACTCCGGAATGTACCTCAGTCATGATAGTTGTGGCCTGCTTCGCATCAATGCACCTTAACAACCCGAGATCTGGAGTTCTTTTGTACAACACCCCTCCACTAAAGAAAAATGTGTTTGCCAACTGTCGAATTGTTCTTTTCTGATCACCTGTGGCCTGTACCAGATATACCGCCATACTGATGTACTCTTTGATATCATGAAACCATGGCTCCCCATCAAGTTCTTCTTCTACCATATTACAGTAAGCATGCTGATCACGGACCTGAATCTATAAAGGATCCACGTGAGCCTTATCCGGATGATGTAACATTGACACCAAAGTAGCCAAAACATCGACAACTTCATTATAAATCCTCGGGATGTGCCTGAACTCTACTGATTGAAACCGTTGACAAATATCATGCAAACATTGTCGGTACGGTATAAGCTTCAAGTCACGTGTTTCCCATTCTCCTTGAATTTGGTGAACCAGTAGGTCCGAGTCACCCATGACCAAGACTTGCTGGACACCCATATCTACCGCTAACCTCAGACCCAAGATACACGCCTCATATTCTGCCATGTTGTTAGTGCAATAGAAATGAAGCTGAGCCGTAACTGTATAGTGCTGACTGTTTCAGAAATAAGTACTGATCCTATCCCCACGCCTTTCATGTTTACTACCCCATCAAAGAAAAGTTTCCATCCCGGCTTCTCAACTTGTTCCAACTCCTCAGTATGCATCACCTCTTCATCAGGGAAATAAGTTTTCAAAGGTTCATAATCTTCATCAACTGGATTTTCAGCCAAATAATCAGCTAACGCCTGTGCTTTCATCGCAGTCCGGGTCACATAGACAATGTCAAACTCTGTAAGCAGGATCTGCCACTTTGCAAGCCTCCCAGTGGGCATAGTCTTCTGAAAAATATACTTCAATGGGTCCAAACGAGATATGAGGTAAGTAGTATAAGATGACAGATAATGTTTCAACTTCTGTGTGACCCAAGTTAGGGCGCAACATGTTCTCTTGAGATGAGTATACTTAACCTCGTAAGATGTGAATTTCTTGCTTAGACAATAGATAGCCTGCTCCTTTCTGCCAGTAACATCATGTTGCCCCAGTACACAGCCAAATGAATTATCCAAAATCATCAAATATAGAATCAAAGGTCTCCCTGGTTCTGGCGGGACCAACACGGGTGGGTTCGACAAATACCCCTTTATCTTATCAAAAGCCTCCTAACATTTGTCCGTCCGCTTGACCGCAGCATCTTTCTTTAACAGTTTGAAGATGGTCTCACAAGTTGTCGTGAGCTGAGCAATGAACCTACTGATATAATTCAATCTCCCCAACAAACTCATCACCTCGGTCTTGTTTCTTGGAGGTGGCAATTCTTGAATAGATTTTATCTTTGACGGGTCTAGTTCAATACCCTGACGGCTGACAATAAATCCCAATAACTTCCCAGATGGCACCCCAAAAGCGTACTTTGCAGGATTGAGCTTAAGATTATACCTGCAAAGCCTTTGGAAGAACTTCCTCAGGTCCCTGACACGGTCAGACTGCTTTCTAGACTTCACGATCACATCATCCACGTACACCTCAATTTCCTTGTGTATCATATCATGGAATATTGTTGTCATTGCCCTCATATAGGTTTCCCCAGCATTTTTCAAACCAAACGGCATGACTCGATAATAGTATGCTCCCCATGGCGTGATGAATGCCGTCTTTTCTGCATCTTCCTTGTCCATTAAGATTTGATGATAACCCGTGTAACAATCCACAAAAGAACCAATCTCATGTTTGGCACAATTATCAATCAGTATGTGGATGTTCGGCAGTGGAAAATTGTCTTGGACTCGCCTTGTTAAGATTCCGATAATCAACGTACACCCTAGTCTTGCATCTTTTTTTGGCACAGGCACAACATTGGCTAACCAGATAGGATACCGCGTGACCCGAATGACTTTCGCATCGAACTGCTTGGTGACCTCTTCTTTGATCTTTACCCTCATATCCGTTTTGAACTTTCTCAGCTTCATTTGACAAGAGGGAATGCCGGGTCATTGGGCAATTTATGAACCACCAAATCAGTGCTTAGACCCGGCATATCATCATGCGACCATGCAAAAATATCTTTGAATTCGAACAGTGCTTTGATTATCTCCTCCCTGAGTTGTGGTTCCAGATGAACACTTGTTTTAGTTTCACGGACATTATCTTGGTCCCTTAGATTAACTGCTTCTGTGTCATTTAGGTTAGGTTTGGGTTTTCCTCAAAGTGGCTTAATTCCTTACTAATTTCTTCATAGGCCTCGTCATCATCATATTCCAACTCATCATCACACTCAATTTCTTGTATTATTATTTCCGAATTAGATTGGCTTTTAAAACTGGGCCGAAAATTCCTCATGCATGTCATGTCATTGGTATCAGCATAAAAAGAACTGTACAGAAAAGAAAGGAAAACAAAAATAAAATTAGGAATGAAGAAAGAAAAGACAATTGCATTTCATTAAATATAAAGATAACAGGGTTTTAGCACATCCAATTGGATGGAACATAACATCTGAATTACAAACCCTTGAATAATCCAGATAACTAAAGAAAAACAAAACCCACTATCAAGACTCCTTCCGGATAGGAAGAGGAGTGGATTCCTAGTTGTTGACTCTTGCACATGGTCCGACATACTGCACATCAGATTTGCTTGACCCTTCCCCGGCTTCAACCATGTTTACCTCAGTGAACAACCTTTCAAACCCCTTTTCCAAGTCTCCATCCGCACCAATCAATGACCCAGACACCTTTGCCAATAGTTGCTTTCTGAGACCTGGCCTGATGAAAGATCTGGACAGATGCGGGATTGGCTTGGAAGGACCCATGCCCTTTTCTTCATTTTGCGGGCCCATCGTACATCCGCAGTTGTAGGCTTGAACCCCAATCCAAAAGTATCCAGATTCTTGGGTAGAGAAACTGGCTGAACAATGCCTTGCAAGGCGGCACCCAAACCTTTACCCGGTATGAACCCGTTCTTTAACATCTCCGAGGCTACCATGACAGTTTTTGTCGTTATTCTAGGGACTAGGATACTTTTTCCCTCTGGAACCTTTTCCACCGAGACTGTGTCGAAGACTTGGTAGACCCACGGCCCCTTATCGTCGTCAACTTCTATGAAAGGCACAATGGCATCACTTAAAGCACCCATATTGTCTTCGCCATGCACTACAATCTCCTGTCTATCCCATTCAAACTTGACCATTTGATGCAATGTAGATGGAACCACCTTGGCGTCGTAGATCCATGGTCATCCCAGCAAAAGGTTATAAGAGACCGCCACATCTAGTACTTGGAATTCCATAGTGAACTCCACTAGCCCGATCGTCAATTCTAGTATTATGTCGCCCACTGAGTTTTTGCCCCCACCGTCGAACCCCCGCAAACAAATGTTGTTCTTATGAATTCTATCGTCATCGATCTTCAACTTGTTCAACGTGGACAAAGGACAAATGTTTGCACTAGACCCGTTGTCAACCAACACTCGGGTGACTACAGAATCCTCACATTTTACTTTCAGATAAAGGGCCCTGTTATATTCCGTGCCCTCTACGGGAAACTCATCATCAGAGAAGGTCACTCTATTCACTTCAAACATTTTATTTGCTATCTTTTCTAAATGATTCACCGAGATCTTATCAGGGACATGTGCCTCATTTAGTATTTTCATCAGTGCCCTGCGATGCTCATCTGAGTGGATAAGCAATGAAAGCAATGAGATCTGGGCGGGTGTCTTCCTTAACTGTTCAACAATGGAATAATCCTGCATTTTCATATTTTTTAGGAATTCTTCCGTTTCTTCTTCCGTCACGGATTTCTTAACCAGTATCGGGTTTTCTTTGGGAACTTTGGCTTTTCTTAACTCTTCGGGGGCAAAGCACCTCCCCGAACGAGTCAAACCCTGCGCTTCAAAAACTTCTTCTTTGATTTCTTTCCCCTTATATGTCACCACTACCTGTTCATAACTCCAAGGGATGGCTTTGCTGTTGATCACTGGCAACTGAGTCACTGGCTTTATGATAATAGGCTCTACGCGAGCCCCCTTCACAACCAACACGGGTTTGTTTGCTACCCCCTGGACCACCACTTTGACTGGCTCTGGTTTTACTGCAACAGTTCTTGAAGACCCTTTCCCGACCACCACAACTGGCTTGGCGTCTACCCCTTTCGACTGAACCACTGATTTCCCACTGGTTGCCTTTTCATTCAAACTGGTTTTGCTAGAATGGATCATCATTACCGTCTGCGACGGTTTCTTTGGCTCCCCTACCTTGTGTATCAATTCAATCATATTGGCCTCATGGTGAGCCGACAGCGGATTCTGATTGATATTCGGTGCCTTTGGGGCCTGAACCTCGATTCGATGACTGTCAATGAGCTCTTGCACAACTGTTTTCAGTTTCCAGCACTTCTTTGAATCATGCCTGGGGGCCCCTGAACAGTACTCACAACTTACTGAATGGTCAAGGTTTCTAGGAAGGGGGTTTGGCATGTTAGGCTCGATTGGGTTCAACATGCCCAGCTGCCTCAATCTGTGGAAAAAGCTGGTGTATGGTTCTCCCAGTGGAGTGAATGTTTTCTGTTTCTGTACTCTCTCATTCCTGAAGGCTTGGTTTGAATAGAAATCGGATCCTGGAGGATTTCTGTAGGCCCTTGGGGGTGGATATGTATTTTGTGGATCTGGGTATGTGTTTTAGGGAGCCGGTGCACGCCATTGCACGTGAGCCGGAGGAAAGGGTATAGGTTTGAGCGTGATGGATGGAGAAATGTGGATCTAGCGGTGAGTAATAGTGTTGTGGAGGGCTATATGGAGTGTAGGGGTAGTTTTGGTGGTGGGTTCTGGGTTGGTTGTAGTAGGGTAAAGGGCCTCTAACTCCGGATTCAACTGTTGCAACCTCTTCTTTCTTCTTCTTCCCAAGCACACCCCCTATGTCGATTTGAATGGCATGGGTGGTTGCTTTGATCGCTGAGTAGCTCATGATTTTATTGGACTTAAGTCCTTCTTCGACCATACCTCCCATCTTCACAACTTCGTTAAAAGATTTGCCAATTATCGTCACCAATTGACCAAAATAAGTTGGCTCCAAACCCTAAAAAAAGTAGTCAACCATCTCGCTTTCTTTCATTGGAGGGTCGACCCTCGCGGCCTGCTCCCTCCAACGGAACCCGTATTCCCTGAAGCTCTCCCCAGGTTTTTTCTCGAGTTTTATCAACATCTATTATAAATGCAATTTAAAATGTGTTAGCTTAAGAAAAGCATGTTTAGCTGACTTCTTGCCTATTTGCTTAAACTGCCTTGTTTGTATTCTAAGAAGCATATTAGGCTAGAATCTACTATTAATTGTTATGAGTTTGGTAGTTATTTGATATTCCTGAGTTGTTGTTGTTTGATTTAAATTTGGGACTACGGGACGATATCTCGAGAGTTTCCCCTGCACGTGTTATGTTCTAAGATTGAGAGTGCGGGATACCAAGAGATTCCTGGCACAGAAATGATTATATATGGAGGATGCCAGGAGATCCTCGAGATACTAAGATATCCCCGAATTATTATTGAGGATAACCAGAGATCTTAGAATTATTATTGAGGATACCAAGAGATCCTAGAACTATTATTGACGATACCAAGAGATCCCTGAACGATTTATGGAGGATACCAAGATATCCTCGGGATACTAGGAGATCCCCGATGATAAATATCCAGTTGTGGCTTGTACCTCTATTCATTGATTGTGTTTGCTATCTGTTACTGTTTTACCTACTTTCTTGCTGGATTTCTATTGTGATTATACTCATATTGTCTCCTCATTATCATATTGATTATTATGTTTTACCTCAGTAGGGCCTTGAACTTCCTCGTCACTACCCAATCGAAGTTAGGCTTGGCACTTACCTAGTACCGCTGTGGTGTACTCATGCCTCTTCTGCACATGTTTTTCATGTGCAGACCCAGGTACTTCTAGTCAGGCGCATCATCAGTGATCCAGGAGCGATATTCAGAGACTTTGAGGTATATCTGCCACGTCCGCACACCAGGAGTCTCTATCTTATTCCAGCTGTAGCATTTGACTTTCCTTTCTTTCGGTTGTGTAGACATTCTGAAGTTAGAGCATTGTATTACATTTCTATTAGCCTGTGGTTTCCGTGAGATTCCGGGTTTTGGGATTTTTTGTTTCATAATTATTGTGTCGAAGTGTATGTGCCAAGTGGCAAGTTGTATACTTTCTTAAGTTATTTAACTTTTGACTTAATATTTATCGTATTAGTTATTATTTCCGCACTGTTAGGCTTACCTAGTCATCGTGACTAGGTGCCATCATGACGTGTTCACGATTGGTGAATTAGGGTCGTAACACCCACGGCGAGGCCGAACGATGCCCCGCGGGCCCCAATATTTGAAGCTTTAATGTATTCGTAATTTGAGTCTGTATTTCCTTTTCCCTTAGAGTTTGTCGTCTGTCGGAGTCTGTATGTCCTTTTCGCATTAGAGTCTGTCAGTGGTTCTCGAGTCTGTACTTTGTTTTATTTCGAGTCTGTTGTTTTCCTTTCCAAGAAAATGATTAGTTTTGTAAGAGAATGTTTTATTAATTAAAATTGAAAATTCCCAAAAATTATTTCTTTATTTTTCGCACTTATTTTCAAGAACTACGCTTGATTTGATTCATGCGGGGTCATGATACGTAGGCAATCTCCATAGGATTCGACCGTAACCAAATGAAAAGAAAAGAGAAAGAGAAGAAAGAGAAAAAGAGAGAAAAGAAAAGAGCGGAAAAACAAGAGAGAATAAGAAAACAAGAGAGGGGGAGAATAGGAACAAGAGAAAGAAAAGGCAAAAAAAGGGGGAAAAGAAAAAAAAAAGAAAAGAAAAGACGGAGAGGTTTGCAGTTGAAAAATGAGAAAAGGTCGGGATGACACATGCGATCGATCAAATGCATAATAGAGGCTGTTAACTGTATAGGTACATTCATGCCCAATGCACGGTTACCAATCCGTTAAAGCCTAATCGCTAACAAGGTTGTTGTTTAATGTGTTGAGTATAGACATGTGGTTAGTCGGTCGGCATTCTGGCAACTCATCTATACAACACCCAGTCAAAAGACAAATTAAACATGACAGGTCAGGAATCAGATACCAGTATTGTGGACCCATCAAAAGAGGTTGAGGCTACACATGTCAACGCAATGAAAGAGGAGATGCACAAAATGAAACAACAAATGGCTGAGATGTACCAGGCCTGGGCTAAGGGGCAGCCAACGCCAGTTTATCCCGCCAATCAAGCCTATATCCCACCTCTGGCTCAGTCACAGGAGCCTCCTACCGTGAATTCATCTCCAGCCTTCCCTTACTACCAACAGAGCTATGGCACTACCTCCTGCGCTCCCCAAGCTCCACCACCTAAACAAAACCCTCCTCCGCCAATCACCCATGTCTTTGTGGCACCTCCACCTGCCACACTACAAAGATCTTCCAGTGATCCGCTGTTTCAGACTCACGACAACCAATACTATCCTCCTAAACCCACCTTTAAAGCTCCTGAGCCATACTCTTATACCCCTCACTTTGAGCTCCTGACAGAAATTGAAAAGCCGTCTAAGAGCCTAAAGCAGGAAGAAATGATTTGAAAAGTAAAAAGGCTGGAGCAATCCTTCAGGAACATTCAGGGACTGGGCGGCCAAGTCAGTGTGGCCTATAAGGACCTGTGTCTGTTCCCAGATATTCAGCTACCAACAGGTTTCAAAATGCCAAAGTTCGATCAGTAAGACGGGCACGATGATCCGGTAGCACATTTGCGAGGTTTTTGTAGCAAGATGAGAGGGGCAGGTAGGAAAGATGAGCTATTGATGGCGTACTTTAGCCAGAGCTTGAGTGGGTCTGCACTAGAATGGTATACGAGGCAGGATCCTGGCTGGTGGTACACCTGGGATGACTTGGCACAAGCGTTCACTTGCCACTTCCAATCTAACGAACCCAATACCGTTAATGAAACATAAGGAAGCAGTTAATAGGGGAACGTGACATAAATTCTAAAAACGACCGGCCGGGTCGTTACATTCTCCCACACTTAAACATTCGTTCGTCCTCGAACGAGCATAAAGAACATACCTGGAGTAGTGAAAAGATGAGGATATCGGTTGTGCATATCCCGTTTGGTCTCCCAAGTCGCCTCCTCGACCGGTTGACCCCGCCATTGAACCTTTACTGAAGCTATTTCCTTTGACCGGAGCTTTCGGACCTGCTTGTCCAATATTGTCACTGGCTCCTCAACATAGGACATATCCTTGTCCAATTGGACTGAGCTGAAATCCAACACGTGCGACGGGTCCCAGTGATATCTCCGGAGAATCGAGACATAAAATACCGGATAAACTCCTGCCAAGCTGGGAGGTAGGGTAAGCTCATAAGCAACTTCTCCAACACGCTTCAATATCTCAAAAGGGCCAATAAACCTCGGACTCAACTTCTATTTCTTCCCAAATCTCATAACGCCTTTCATAGGCGAGACCCGAAGCAGAACCCGCTCACCAACCATAAAGGAAATATCACGAACCTTTCGGTCCGCATAACTATTCTTTCTGGACTGGGTTGTACGGAGTCGATCCTGAAGCAACTTGACCTTTTCCAACGCATCATGAACCAAATATGTACCCAATAGTCTCGCCTCACCCGGCTCAAACCAACCCATCGGAGATCTGCACCTCCTACCATATAAAGCCTCATATGGGGCCATCTGAATGCTAGATTGATAACTATTATTATAAGCAAATTCCGCCAATGGAAAGAACTGATCCCAAGACCCTCTAAACTCAATCACGCATGCACGGAGCATATCCTCAAGAATCTGAATGGTGCGCTCGGACTGTCCGTCCATTTGTGGGTGAAATGTTGTACTCATCGTCACTTGAGTACCCAGCTCCTGCTGAACAACCCTCTAGAACCGTGATGTAAACTGAGGACCCCTGTCCGAGATGATAGTAATTGGAACACCATGCAGACGGACAATCTCCCTGATGTAAAGCCCCGCTAACCGCTCCGTTAAGTAAGTAGTACACACCGGTATGAAATGAGCGGATTTGGTTAGTCGATCCATAATAACCCAAATCGAATCGAATTTCTTCACCGTCATAGGGAGACCAACTAAAAAATCCATGGCGATCTTTTCCCATTTCCACTCTAGAATCTCGATCTGCTGAAGTAACCCACCCGGTCTCTGGTGCTCAGCCTTTACCTGCTGACAGTTGAGGCATTTAGCTATGAATCCTGCTATGTCTTTCTTCATCCGCCTCCACCAGTAGTGCTATCTCAAATCCTGATACATCTTCGCGGCACCCGGATGGATGGAATATCGCGAACTATGAGCCTCTGCCAATATCAACTCCCGAATATCATCAACATTGGGTACACAGACCCGACCCTGCATCCTCAATACCCCATCCTCGCCGATAGTCACATCCCTAGCATCGCCATGCTCAACCATGTCCTTGAGGTCAAGTAAATGGGGGTCATCATACTGTCGTTCCCGGATATAATCAAATAATGAAGACCGAGAAACCACGCAAGCTAGAACCCGATTAGGCTCCGAAAGATCCAATCTCACAAACTGACTGGCTAAGGCCTGAATATCTATCGCCATAGGCCTCTCAGATACTGGTAGATATGCCAAACTACCCAAACTCTCTGCCCGGCGACTCAAAGCGTTGGCCACCAAATTGGCCTTGCCCGATTGATTCATAATAGTGATGTCATAATCTTTCAATAACTCCAGCCACCTTCTCTGGCGCAAATTTAGATCCTTCTGCTTGAACACATGCTGCAAACTCCGATGATCCGTATAAATCTCACAAGGCACACCATACAAATAGTGACGCCAGATCTTCAAGGCGTGAACAATAGCAGCTAATTCAAGATCATGGACAGGATAATTCTTCTCATATACTTTCAATTGTCTGGACGCGTAGGCTATTACCCTACCATCATCCATCAATACCTCTCCAAGACCAATCCTCGAGGCATCACAATAGATAGTATAAGAACCCGAACCTGTAGGCAATATAAGAACTGGGACTGTAGTCAAAGTTATCTTGAGCTTCTGAAAGTTCGCCTCACACTCCTCTGTCCACTGAAATGGATCACCCTTCTGGGTCAATCTAGTCATAGGTGCTGCAATCGAAGAAAACCCCTCAACAAATCGATGGTAATTACCCGCCAAACCGAGGAAACTGCGAATCTCTGTAGCTGAGGAGGGTCTAGGCCAACTCTGTACTACCTATATCTTCTTCGGATACACTCGAATACCCTCGTTCGACACCACGTGGCCCAAGAAAGCCACAAAATCCAACCAAAACTCGCATTTTGAAAATTTTGCATATAATTTCTTCTCTCTTAGGGTCTGAAGTACTGTGCTTAGGTGCTGCTCACGATCTTCCCGACTTCGGGAGTATACCAGAATATCATCTATAAAAATGACCCCGAACGAATCGAGATATGTCCTGAACATACTGTGCATTAGATGCATAAAGGCTGCTGGGGCATTGGTCAGCCCAAATGACATAACAAGGAACTCATAATGACCATACCGAGTCCTAAAAGCAGTCTTCGGGACGTCTGGCTCCCAAATCTTCAACTGATGGTAACCCGAGCGCAAATCAATCTTAGAAAATACCCGTGCACCCTGAAGCTAATCAAATAGATCATCAATACGAGGCAAAGGATAATGGTTCTTCACTGTAGCTTTATTCAACTGGCGGTAATCAATACACATACGTATAGAACCATCTCTTTTCTTCACAAATAATACAGGAGCATCCCAAGGTGAAACACTGGGTCGAATAAAACCCTTATCAAGCAATTCCTGTAACTGATCTTTCAACTCCTTTAATTCAGTAGGAGCCATACAATATGGAGTAATAGAAATGGGTTGAGTGCCCGGCAACAAATCAATGCCAAAATCAATGTCCCGATCGGGCGGCATGCCCGAAAGATCAGCTGGAAATACATCGGGATAATCACGTACCACTGGGACTGAATCGACAGAAGGGGTATCAAAACTGACATCCCTCACATAAGCTAAGTAAGCAGCACACCCCTTCTCAACCATACGTTGAGCTTTAAGAAAGGAGATAATTCTGCTGGGAGTGTGATCTAAAGTACCACTCCACTCAACATGCGGAATACCTGGCATAGCCAGCGTCACGGTCTTAGTGTGACAATCGAAAATAGCATAATGGAGTGACAACCAGTCCATGCCCAAGATAATATCAAAACCCACCATGTCGAGTAATAATAATTCAGCTTTGGTCTCAAAACCACAAATAATAACCACACATGACCGATAAATGCGGTCCACAACAAGAGAATCTACCACAGGAGTAGAAATATAAACAGGAGAGCTCAAAGAATCTCGGGGCATGCCCAGATATTGAGCAAAATAAGAGGACACATATGAATAAGTAGAGCCGGGATCGAATAGAACCGATGCCTCTCTGTGACTGACCAGAATAATACCTATAATAACAGAGTCAGAGGCAGCAACCTTGGTATGGGTAGGAATAACATAATATCTGGCTCGGCCTCCCCGTTGAGGGCGACCTCTATCTCCCCGACCTCTGCCCCTAGCTGGCTGGGTAGGTGGGGTAGCAGTTGGATCTGGAATAATAGCTTGAGAATCCTGCTGAGCACGCTGCGGCTGAGAATGTTATGGAGGTGCACTCCTAGCAAGTATAGGGCAATCCCTCACCAACTGGTGGGTGTCCCCACACTCAAAGCAAGCTCTGGGAGGGCTTAGTGGCTATGGCTGGTTGGGTCCAGACCTGCTGGGCTGACCTCTGTAAGCACCCCGCGCAGGAGGCGCGCTAGAAACCGGAGGTACATAGTAAGGCTCCTAAGATCTGGGAGGAGCTGGAGTACTGCTGGATAAAGGAAGAGCTGAATGAACTGGGCAACCCACATAGCCCCTGCCATGACGCCCTACTGCTGGGGTATGGGTACCAGAGAAGTGACCTGACTCTCGAGTCCTCTTGGCCTCTCTCTGCGCCCTATCTCTGGCAGGAAAACCATCTACCCTCCTAGCAATGCTCACTACATGCTGATAAGAAATATCTATCTCTAACTCTCGAGCCATGCTAGATCTGATAGATGGAATAAGACCCTCAATTAATCAGCGAACCCTCTCGCGAACAGTAGAAACCAAGGCTGGTACATGTCTGGCCAACCTAGTTTAACGGATGGCATACTCTGAAACGGTCATAGCACCCTGGCGCAAATGCTAAAACTCCTCATGCCATGCATCCCTGAGGATTTGGGGAACAAACTCCCTCTCAAACATATCTGAAAATCGTGCCCAGGTCAAAGAGGCAGCCTCGTCCGGACTGTCCAACTCAAATGTGCGCCACCAATCATAGGCGGCTTCCCGAAGCTGGAAAGCTGCGAAAGAGACCCCACTCGAGGCAGTAAGACCCATAGTGCGAAAAATGCGGTGACAATCCTCCAAAAATCCCAAGGCATCATCTGTAGCTAATCCGCTGAAAATCGGAGGGTCATACTTCATGAACCTCTCCAGTCTCTGTTGCTCATCCTCAGAAGCAGGTGTCCCATCCTCGGGCTGAACTGGTGTTGCAGGCCGAGCAGGGATGATATCTGGGACCTACTCAACATGCACTCGCTACTCAGGAGTGCGGGCGGTGGGAGTCTGTGCTCCTCCCTCGGCCTGGGATGTAGTTGCAGAAAGGGGAAGCAATCCTGCCTGTGACAATGTAGCATACGTGCTCATAAACTATGCCAGTGCCTCCTGAACAGCTGGAGTAGTAGTGGTTGTAGGTGTGTCAGGTGTCTGGGCCCCAACTGGATATGCTGGTGGTACCTCAGCGGCAGCTCGAGCAGGTGCTCTGGCTGCACCACGCGGGCATCCACGGCCTCTGCCCCGGCCCCTACCTCTGGCGGCTGCAGGAGGGGGTGCAGGTGTCTAATCATCCTGAGTAGCGCGTGTCCTCACCATCTGTGAGAGAATAGAAAGACAGAAGTTTAGAATAGGTGTCCAAAATATTGCACGACAAGGAAATCAAATGAAGTGGAGATTTTTTTTCCTAAACAGTTACATAGCCCCTCGTAGATAAGTACAGACGTCTCCGTACTGATCAGTGAGACTCTAATAAACTGGCTTGTGTTCCATGACTCCTATGAACCTAGAGCTCTGATACCAACTTGTCACGACCCTAATCCATCAATCGTGAACACGTCATGACGGCACCTAGTCACGATGACTATGTAAGCCTAACAGTGTGGAAATAACAACTAATACGATAATATTAAGTGAAAAGTTAAATAACATAAGAAGGTATACAACTTGCCACTTGGAACATACACTTTGACACAATAATTCTGAAATAGAAAATCCCAAAACCCGGAATCTCACGGAAAATACAGGCTAATAGAAATCTAATACAGTGCTCTAACTCCAGAATGTCTACACAACCGAAAGAAAGGAAAGTCAAATGCTACAGCTGGAATAAGATAGAGACTCCTGGTCTGCGGACGTGGCAGATATATCTCAAAGTCTCTGAATATCGCTCCCGGATCACTGATGATGCGCCTGACTGGAAGTACCTGGGTCTGCACATGAAAAACATGCGCAGAAGAGGCTTGAGTACACCACAGCGGTACTCAGTAAGTGCCAAGCCTATCCTCGGTTGGGTAGTGACGAGAAAGTTCAGGGCCCTACTGAGGTAAAACATAATAATCAATATGAGAATGAGGAGACAATATGAGTATAATCACAACAGAAATCCAGCAAGAAAGTAGGTAAAACAGTAACAGATAGCAAACACAATCAATGAATAGAGGTACAAGCCACAACCGAATATTTATCATCGGGGATCTCCTGGTATCCCGAGGATCTCTTGGTATCCTCCATAAATCATTCGGGGATCTCTTGGTATCCCGCACTCTCAGTATTAGAACATAACATGTGCCGGGGAAACTCCCGAGGTACCGTCCCGTAGTCCCAAATTTAAATCAAACAACAACAACTCAGAAATATCAAATAACTACCAAACTCATAACAATTAATAGTAGATTCTAGCCTAATATGCTTCTTAGAATACAAACAAGGCAGTTTAAATAAATAGGCAAGAAGTCAGCTAAACATGCTTTTCTTAAGCTAACACATTTTAAATTGCATTTAGAATAGACAATTACGCAAGAAAACACAATTTAATTAATTTAAATAAAATGAATTTTCAACAATTAGCACTAGTACGTACCCGTCACCTCACGTACAAGGCATTCAATTACCAAATTCCATATCTTAAGGGAGAAAGTCCCCACACAAGGTTAGACAAGCCACATACCTCGACCAAGTGCAAGTCAACACAAAACCACGCCTTTTCCACGAGTATTCAACTCTAAATGGCTCAAATCTATTCAATTAAATCGCATATTACAAATGATAATTCAAGTAATTTATTCTATAATTAAATTCTAAGCTAATACGTGAAACTATATAAAATGACCAAAATGCCCCTAGGGCCCCACGTCTCGAAAAAATTAGAAAACTTTACATCACCGGATTCCTCATCTTCTCACGAGTTCAACCATATAAATTTTACCAAAATCCGACAAGAATTCGGCCTCCAAATCATCAAATCAATTCTTTCAAATTCCTAGGCTCAAACCTTTGGATTTCACCCCAAAATGAGTAATCTAGCTAAGATATTTGATGATAATCCCATATTATTCTCTAACAATGACCACATGTGACTTATCTCTAGTTTTAACATGAATGCTTACTCAACAATCACCCAAAAACGAGATTGAAGACTAGGGTATAGAACCTTACCTCTTTGATGAAGAACTTGTGATTGGGTTCTTCGATTCTTGAAGATTGATGCAAGATTGGATGATTTAAATGGTGAGTTCCCCCATTCTCTCTCTAAAATGCTCTCACCTCTCTCTAGAATGCTCAGAAAATCACCCCAAAATGAACCCCAAAGCATATGTATTGAAATGGGGTCGGGTTATAAAAAGTGGAAAGTTAACCCTCCGAAGTCGGGTCTGCTGTAGCATAACGGACCGCCAAAAGAACATGCGGGCTGCAGAATGCACCGCAGAATCGGCACCCAAAACTGGGCTACACTGGCCCAATCTGCAACAGAAATGCGACCACATAGTGCTAAATACGACAGGTTTTGTGGTTGCATATTTGACACAGGTTCGCATTTTCCAGCCTTTGGTAATTTAATCATAACTTTGTGTAGGAATGTCCAAATGACGAACGGTTTGAAGCGTTGGAAACTAGACTCAGAGATATTTAATTTGATAGGACTTGATATATGATCGTTTAAAGGGAGGTCTTGTGCGCACTAATTTACAACTTCAACTATTATGAAATTTTCCAACTTCAAAAGTTCCAGTTAGCCATCCGAGATCACCCCGAGGTCCCCGGGACCTCAACCAAAAGTGCAAATCCATCCTAAAACATCATATGAACTTGTTACAATCATAAAACACATCCAACAACACATAAATCACCAATCCTCAACGGATTCAAGCCTAAGTTCAGCCAAAACTTCTGAAACTCGCATTTAATCAAAAAACCGACCTAAACATGTCCGAATGACTTGAAATTTTGCACACATATCCCAAATAACCTAAAAAAGCTACAAAAACTTTCGGAACTCTGTTCTGACCCTCGGATCAAAATCTCAGCTATCAACCGGAAATCGCCAAAATACTAGCTTTCAGCATTTCTAGCTTAAATGAGCTACGGACTTCCAAAACACCTTCCGAACGCTCTCCCAACCCCGAAATCACCTAACGGAGCTAACAGAACCATCGGATTTCCATTCCGAGGCTGCTAACTCATAAGTCAATGCTTAGTTGACTTTTCCAACTTAAGCTTTCTTAAAAGAGACTAAGTGTCTCATTTCTTATCAAAAATCACTCCAATTCAATTCTAACGCACCCAATACCGTTAATGAAACATAAGTAAGCAGTTAATAGGGGAACGGGACATAAATTCTAAAAATGATCGGTCGGGTCATTACAGTGGGCTTAGGTGCAAGACCCCTTTGCAGTTGCTCCAAATCGTTCATTATCTGTTTGACAAAGGTCGTTACCACCGCAAAAAAGGTGGTGCGAGTCATGTTCTCACACACTTGACATTTCCTAGCGATGGAGTAGGCAATGGTCAGAATCCTGTCTCTGGTTCGGCTTTTTTCTAGGAGCAGGCGATCTATCTGGTCACTTCTAGCTTTCAAAACCTGAGAGTCATGAACATGTTGACTTTGTAACTGTTGCATTTCCTCCTCCATATGGGACATCAAATCATAGCAATGTTCCCTGTCGTCTTTAAAGTCCTTGTCCTGTTTGGATGCCTCGTTCTCGAGGGTGGTCATTTTCCTTCTCACATTAGCAATGGTCTTTTCATAATCTTTATTCATTTGCTTTACAAACTGTGTGCGCTCTTTCGTTTTCTTTGCCCATTGTGCCCGAAGTCTTGCTATAGTACTCTCGGACTTATCCAGATCTTCCTGACACTCAATGATTTTCTTTTTCAGCCCATTTATCAGTCTTTAATCTGCTCGACTCCTCTTTGGGTTTCGGACAACTATTTTCAACTTCCGAATTTGGTCCTTGAGAGCCTCATTTTCTTGAGTCAGTTTGTTCTTTTCTCCCTTATCGGCAGCAGCTTGCACACTATTTTCAAATTGCAGGTCCCTAACTTGTTGTTCCAGCTTGCCTATTTTTGCCCTGTAGCTTTCTTCTTTTGCCAACCAACCCCATTGTTCTTATGAGTCATTAGTAAATTGCTAGACATGGGCTCTTTTAGCAGGCCTTTGAGGAATCTGGAACCTTTTCCCAAACCAGACATTATACTTCGGGTCCACCTCACATTTAGCTAGATCTCGGACCATGGTTCTAGGCTCGAGGAATCTGCATTCATTCCATAGCTTTTGAATTTTGTCGTCCTGAAACGCGGCTCTTGGATCTAACTTAATGACTTGCTTACTCAGGTCTTCATAATTAGGGACAACTTGAAACCTTCCCAGCTGGTGCAATACTCGGTGGGGAGCATATGGCTGGATACTCCGGATGCCCGTTAGAAGAATATGACACTCTCCAGCCGACATGTATACTACCTCAGTGACGGGCAACCACACAAATGTCCATTCAATTTGATCGGCAGTCAAGGATCTCAATTGTACAAGCCAAGCTTCGGTACCCTCAGGAAATGCAACACTCATTACTCGCTTCTCAAATTCTTCGATGCAGCTTAACCCGGTCAAACCGTAGTTCATATATCCCACCCGGTGGCAGAGGTGTTCTTGCATGCACAATTGAAGTAACAGATTGCAACCTTGGAAAAAATTTCCTCCATCCCTGCATACAGTCAAAGCTCGGTAGATTTCTGACAAGATTAGGGGAACCGCGGTAATGTCGGCCTTATTGATTGCAACATCGACCATCCCTACAAGGCCTATCTCTATGTTCTTATCTTTTCGTGAACAGACCACGACTCCCAAAATGCTGCTATGAACGCCAAAGTTCGCCTTGCTTCCCATTTATTTATGTTTCCAGCATGGGTCAACCCAAGATTTGTCTCTTCGAAACCCCGAGGATTACCATATCATTGATACAGGAACAAGAGAGTGCAACATCCTCCAGACAAGTCCTCATTCTAAACATTCCGGCTAATATTTAGTAGATCCAAAAATCGGTGTGGAGATACTGGCCTTGGTCACAAAAGATACTGACCCCTCAGGTTTCCATTCAGACCTGCATAACCCGCAACTTCCTCCAGCGTGGGTGTAAGCTCAAAGTCAGAAAGGCGAAATACATTGTGAGTCGGATCCCAAAAAGGTATTAAAGCTTTGATGATGTCCGATCTTGGCTTGACATTCAGTAAACCGACGAGACCTCCCAGGATTCTCACCACTGTTTCTTTGCTACCCTTTTCCAGATCATTCCACCACATGTGAAGCTGTAAGGGAACCTCATTAAAGAATGTGGAAGGTTCAGTTTCATTCGTGCTCATCTTGCACATTTATTAAGGTGATTAAGCAAAAGGTAACATTTATTTAACTCAAAGCAAAACTGACGATTTTTCTTTTTTTTTTTTCAAATTAAAATGAAAGACCCAGTTTCTCGAACACGACCTTTCAGTACTTCGGGGACGAAGATTTTAAGGCTGCGTGTGCTAACCGGTCAGAACCTTGAAAAATGGCCAAAGGTGGCTGTTTATGCAAAATCAGCCTTCCGGCGTTCCTTTCGGGAACATTCGACTATTTTTGTCAAAAATGGCATCACCTTACCTATTTACAATAAAACAAATGTTTTTTCATTTCGGGCTATTTTTTGCAAAACAAAGAAAGTTGGACCCGATGGGGGTTGCCTACGTATCCCACATCCTATAAGAATCAAACCGGCGTAGTTCGGGCAAATCAAACAAACTATTTTTGAAAACAAGACTCTTTTTTCTTTTCTTTTTCTATTTCAACGGCAAATAAAACAAACTATTTTTTCCTTTCCATTTGGCAAATAAACTATTTTAAAAACAAGACAAACCAAAAATAAAGACTCTTTTTTTCTTTTGCTTTTTCTTTTTCAATGGCAAACAAAACAAACTAATTTTTTCTTTTCCAATGGGAAATAAACTATTTTGAAAACAAGACAAACTAAAAATAAAGTCTCTTTTTTTTCTCTTGATTTTCAAATAAAACAAATTATATTAAAAATAAAAACATTCTTTTTTTTATTATTTTCTCAAAAATTCGGCAGAGTTTCGACACTATTTGAGCATTGGTATTTTCAAAACCGGTGATTAACTCTATTAACCCTCTACCCTGCTATTTCTCTCACACTCTTTTTTCAAAAAATTTTTCATTTTTCCCAATATTCAAAAGTCGGTTAGCATGCAAGTCTGAAGCAAATAAATGCACAGGTAGCAAGTAAGATGCATCAGGATGGTCTTTTTCATTTTAGGTGCACCTGTCCTAGACAGACCCAACCCATGTGTTGAATCTTCAAAGTCAAATGCACATGATGCAAACAAACGTTTCTACTAGGGATCCGACATGAGGCTGTGTTATTCTAGGTTCAAAACATGGGTTTATTGTACTAGATCTGGCTTACCCGAGCGGACATCTCGAGCCGAGGAGGAGGCAGCGTATCGGATATACAGAAGCTTCGCCGGCTTAGCAACTTATCCGAACCTCGTTCTAAAATGGGATTGGTCTCTAGACAGAAAAGAAGTCACACAAAGTGCACCCTTCTTCATGATTTAGAAGACTCAGAGAGGAAATGGGTTTCGTAACAATTTATATACAATCCACGAAATATCAAAGCGGTAAAAGCAGTCAATTAGCACAGTAGGCACAAATCATGTAACAATATCAGATAAAGCCAAACAAAACAATTTATCTAAGCTCGAATTCTGAACCCTGAACAAATGTTCTGGGTTCTTGTCCCTAGCAGAGTCGTCAGAGCTGTCACACCTCCTTTTTCACTACACCCGTAAGGGTGTAAAGGAGTTTTTCCAATTAAAGGACAATCGAATCGGGATTTATTATTAAGATTCAGAGTCGCCACTTGGGATAATTAATGGTGTCCTAAGTCACCGGTTGAATCCCGAATCGAGGAAAAGTTGACTCTATTTAACAGTCCGCGAACCAGAAATCTGAGTAAGGAATTCTTTTAACCCGGGAGAAGGTGTTAGGCATTCCCGCATTCCGTGGTTCTAGCATGGTCGCTCAACTGTCATATCTGGCTTAGTTATATGATTTTAATACATTTTGAACCTATGTGCCAATTTTAGCTTTTAACCGCTTTTATCCAAAAAATTTAAAGAAAGTTGAACGTCGTCTAAAATGTGTCTTTGGATCGCGTCACATAAAATGCACCCGCAATCCTGAACAAATTTTATTCAACTTTTTGGGATTTGATTTGGGTCACATGAAATGCACACCCGAGTTTAAGAAGGTAAATTATTAAAATATGCGCCTAAAGCAACTAAGCGTTGTTAACTTTGTGAGGGCCATGAAATTAGCTAATAGGCGCACCTCAAGTTCTAAGTATTTTAAAGGCATAACTAAAGAGGGTCGCGCTATTTGTCAGTTTTGTTTGGCACGACGCACCTCAATTTATTTTGAAGGATGTCCTAAAGATAGACTACTATTAGCTATTAGGATTCGTCTCTATTCCAATAACTTAGTTAATGAACAATATGAATTGACTAACAACGGGGTATTCAAGGACATGCGGGCCCCAAGCTCTAGCCCAAACCCGAACAAGGACGATCTCTGTTACGGGTAAAAGATCCTTAGTTCTAATCTACTACCTAGCTTGAAAGGCCCAGAGCCTACCATTCAATTGTTAACAGACTAGCTATCGTTTCTGTCTTGGGCCCAAAAGAGACCAAACCATATGAGGCATGCACACCAGATAGAGGTTCCCAATAAGAAGAGATAATGGGCCTGAGACCAACCCAAATCGGACAAAGCAACCCAAGCCGCATGGGAGGGATCAAAGGATCAAATCCCTGAAACCGGGCAGGCCAGGGATTTGCTTACAAATTTACCAACCGTCAAAGATATCTTGATTTTTAAAGCAAGGCAGTGTATTCATTCCACGTTAAACAAAAATCAAAGAAAAACTCTTCATATGTAGGTTATCTTGACATTCAAAACTATAGCAAAGAAATATTACTAACTCTCATAATCAACACTTGACCCCCTAAAATCAAATTACCAACAAAGTAATCTCCAGAACGCAATAATCTTAAAAAAATGATCATCCAGGCCACATATTACACTTAAAGTGTTCATTTGATAATCATATACCTAACTGAAGCGTGCAGTAACATCTGATCGGTGCAAACTCAATCCTAAGAAAGAGCGGACACGAATACTTTTATCCAATATTGGTATCGGGGTCAATTTTCCACAGAGAGCTTCGATTTAGAGTTGAGTATTTGTTAAGCCTAGAAGTGCGTTTTGGCTCCTAATTGATCTTCTAACATTTTTGGTTTTCTTTTGTTTATAACTACAAACTATCAACTACAATATTGAGACTAAATTATGCTAGATTATCACTACTACATTGTATGCAAGATAGAGAAAGGCACTAGGGTTGTGGCGTTTACCTAGGTGGTCAACTAACGGGTAGAGATTTCTAACATAAGAACGATAATTATGGGGAATATGGTATAACTGTTGCACTAATGCACTCACCATCATACCTCTCGGTAGAGAGGGTGATTTTGCCCAATTGGCTCTCTCGAAACCAATTGGGTAGGCTAATTTGCCCGAGCAACTTAGGGTTCAAGTGGGGTAATTACTCTCTCGAGGTTTAACCCATTACTTGGGACTACCATTCTCATGGGTCCATCCCAAATCCTTGTTGGGTCAATTGTGAGGTCATAGACTCTCTTTATCAAGATGAGCCAAGACCCACTAAGCTAGACTTAGTATTTGCAACCACCAAATCTTAGTGAAAATATACAATTAACCCAAATACCAAACACCCAATATCATTCATGCATTAATCAATCACACCCATTAATTACCCACATTAGGGTTGAGCCACAACCCTAGCTAATGGGTTTAGCTAGACATGGAAGAAACAAAAATAGAAGAAATACTAGATGAAATTGACAAAATCATTAACTACAATGTTAATCTACTCAAATCCACGTTAATACAAGAAGAAATTGCCCAAAATAGGCCAATACTAAGAAGTCTCGAACTCATCATCTATCTGATACACAAAACTTAACCTAAAAAAGTAAAATGTTCTATTTATACTACACAGGAAAAACCGGACAAAAATACCCCTGAAGGTCTGGCGCGGACCGCACACTAATGGTGCGAGGCCGCGTAGGGCAATTGGTCTTCAAATCTTGCTTCTGGAACTAGAGGATGCGGACCGCAAACTTATGTCACGCGGCCGCATTGGCTGTGGCACGCGGACTGCGTAGAACTGATGCGTGGCCGCGTAGCAAATCTTGCCAAAAACATAACTCTTTGAACTTTACCCACGCGGACCGCACTGCTTTGGTGTGCGGCCACGTTGGCACTTGTGCCTTGAATTCCTCAGTCTCTGAATCTCATGGGTGTGGACCGCGTAGAAAGGGGTGCGGACCGTGCAGCTTGACCTAGATTTTACATGTTCTTTGAACTTTCCTGTGTGGCCGCGTGGCAAAGCAGTGCGGACTCCGCAGGTTGGCCTTGAAATAACCCATCCTCTTAGCTCTCCTGCGCGGCCGCGTGGCAAAGCAGTGCAGACCGTGCAGGTCATCTTAATCCCCATTTCAGTTGTCTTTTGACACTTGGCAGATTTCACTCCTTTTTTAGCCGATCTTTGATATATGTCATCTTGTCGCTCAAACCTGCAATCAAGCGCAACTTATAAGTATTTTGGGACTAAATTATAACAATTAATTCACAAAGCTCAGGTAAGAATGGGTATAAAACATGTACAAATCACGGTTATCAACATCCAACTGTAAAGTCAGGATTCCTCCTTTAATTTCCAATTAGCAATTTCAACATGAAATGAAAAATTCAAGATGTAACATTATGAAACCTGAATTGCGTTCAATCATGCAAGAGTTAAACACTAACAAATGTGCTATGAGATGCTTCACTCTATTATTCCCCTCTACCTACCAGATTGCACAAAGAAGCTGCCATTCTAGCAACAAGTAAGGTTTCTGGGACTTAACATGAGCCCTTTTAATTCTCATGCCACAGCACGCAAAAATGTCCTTGTTCGAATGACTTTCAAATGCCCTTTATACAAAACACTTAGATATAAACGCTACTGGAATTTTAAAACCTTAAGATGACTCAAGTAAAGAGAACAATAAAGCTAAGTATCTATACATAATGTAGAATAAATTGTACAAACGAAGTGATTTATCTCAAATGCAGAAATATCATTTACATAGTTACTCAATTACAAATCCTAAAGCGACCAAACCAACTTCATGTCCAAACAGGCTCATTCATTCAGATATGAGGTGAATACCTGGAAAAGTGCAAAAGAAAAGAAGAACATGGATCAGCCAGATAGTGACAGCAGGTATTTTCAGCAGCAAAGTTAACCCAGAAACGACCCAATAATAACCATTTTTGCACCAAACTTGAAATCAACACAATGTCGACAGAATCCAACAGTCAAACTCCACCCAAAATGAACTAAAACACTCCAATATCCCACTGATTCAACTCATTTTGAGCTTTTGATGCTCAGAACTCAATTTAGAATAATGATTCTCAGGAATTTCAGGATAATTTCAATGGAATAGTGAAAACTCTTTGTAATTTTCTTTAGCCGCCTGTGAACTTGTAGAATTTTTTAGCTTTCTAAATCTTGCCTTGAAAGGCAAGTTTATGATTCCTTTATAGGCAATGGATTAGGGCAGACCTTCAGGCTCAACTATTCCCCATATACCCCCTTTTAACTTTCTTTTTTATTCAATTCCACCCCTGAGTTAACTTCTAATTCTGAGAAAAAACATTTCCTCCCCCAGATAAGAGCTGAAATTCCCTCCTCACACCTCACAGGTGACCCCCCCAACCTTATCCCCTATAACAGAAATATTCCTCCTACCCAATTACCAAACTACCCTTTTAGAACCCTGTTATTACCCTTGACCCAATGGAACCCGGGCTCAAAACAACTTGGCCTCTTTGGATTGGTAACGAATGACTCAAAGAGCCCAAGGCTGATTCCGAACCAGCGCAAATGAACATTCCACTTACACTCTGCCCAAGACTCAACAAAATTATTCTAATAATTCTGATTCTTAAGAAATATCCGCAATATCACAATTACGCTTAAACCAACTTATTACTAATTAACCAAATTGTTTAAACACATTAAACGATTAAGAAAGAATCACAACTTGACCAAGCATGCATAATCAGAAAAATCAAAACTACAGAATCCAAAGAAAGGAGATGAAGCAGAAAAGCAAAATACGTACACGACCAAAAAAACGAACAAGGATGATACCTAGAACTGACCCGGAACAATTTCACTAAAACTCTAATAAGATACCTCGAATCCTTGACTAGAATAGCCCTTAGTCGTGTGTTTTCATGTGAAAACACATGAATAAGGCCCATTATAGTCAAACATCGTCAATAAACCCGCTGACTTGGACTTTATCGATTTACGGCCTTCTTTCAAAATCATATTCGAAGAGCTTAGGAGTGATTTGAGGAAAAATCTTTGTGGATTTGATATGAGGGAGGTGAGGGGGCTTCATGGTATAAATTTGAGGCCGTTTGGTGGAGGCGCCGCTGGTGGGTGAAGAGGGCAGTGTTAGGGTTCATCTGTGATAAAGGGATGAAAGAAGGAGATGAAGTACTATGGGTTAGTCGTAGGTTTAACTGAGAGGGTTTGGACACTTTTAATTAAAAATGGGGATAATTTCAGGACCATTAGATGAGATATAATGAAGGGTCAAGATCTATTTTAAACCCTGGAATGCAAAACGACGTAGTTTTGACTCCATACTACGTCAATTGAGTTATCTTGATGCCTAAATGGTTTGGACCGGGTTATAGCACTGGCTTGGGCTGGAGTGGGCCAAACGGGTGCTGAGAAGCAGATGAATGCTTTGGGCCAGAACACAACAAATGCAATTGGCCCAATTAATTGGATCTTATATTATAGACAACCATTTCCTTTCATTTTCTTTTTTTCTTTTTCCTTTCTTCTTTTTCTCTTTTTCTTTTTCATTTTCAGATTAGATTAAAACAAAAATTTATTCCTAAAACAAAAAAAAAATCTAATTAAACCTAAAATAATAATTAACACAATTAATTAAAATATAAATTAACCAAAAACTACTCAAAAATCAAAACTAAGATTAAACGTGCAAATTAAACTATATTTTTTGACTTTTCATTTTTCATAAACAACCAATTTGTTAATTAATCCTACAATGCAAAGTTAAATTCTAAATGCAAAGATGCGAGATATTTTTGTATTTTATGAATTAAAATGCACAGACAAAATGCAAACAATTAACATAAAAATGCCACAAAAATCCACAAAATTATAAATACTGAAATGAAGTATTTTGTTTTGAATTTCTGGGAATAATTCATATAGGGGAAAAATCACATTATCACAGGTGCCCCTCTTTGCTTGGAAACACGAAGAGTTTTCGGGCAAAGATAAGTGAACGGATACGAGCGATTTTTGCCCGTTTGAACACTCTGTTGTGAAGCATTTTTGCAAGGCAGTGTATTCATTCCACGTTAAACAAAAACCAAAGAAAAACTTTTCATATGTAGGTTATCTTGACATTCAGAACTATAGCAAAGAAATACTACTCTCTCTCATAATCAACACTTGACCCCCTAAAATCAAATTACCAACAAAGTAATCTCCAGGACGCAACAATCTAAAAATTGATCATCCAGGCCACATATTACACTTAAAGTGTTCATTTGATAATCCTATACCTAACTGAAGTGTGCAGTAACATCCAACTGTAAAGCCAGGATTCCTCCTTTAATTTCCAATTAGTAATTTCAACATGAAATGAAAAATTCAAGATGTAACATTATGAAACCTGAATTGCGTTCAATCATGCAAGAGTTAAACACTAACAAATGTGCTATGAGATGCTTCACTATATTATTCCCCTCTACCTACCAGATTGCACAAAGAAGCTGCCATTCTAGCAACAAGCAAGGTTTCTGGGACTTAACATGAGCCCTTTTAATTCTCATGCCACATCACGCAAAAATGTCCTTGTTCGAATGACTTTCAAATGCCCTTTATACAAACCACTTAGATTTAAACACTATTGGAAATTTAAAATCTTAAGATGACTCAAGAAGAGAACAATAAAGCTACGTATCTATACATAATGCAGAATAAACTGTACACACAGAGTGATTCATCTCAAATGCAGAAATATCATTTACATAGTTACTCAATTACAAATCCTAAAGCGACCAAACCAACTTCATGTCCAAACAGGCTCATTCATTCAGATATGAGGTGAATGCCCGGAAAAGTGCAAAAGAAAAGAAGAAAAGGGATCAGCCAGACAGTGACAACAGGTATTTTCAGCAGCAAAGTTAACCCAGAAACGACCCAATAATAACCATTTTTGCACCAGACTTGAAATCAACACAATGTTGACAGAATCCAACAGTCAAACTCCACCCAAAATGAACCAAAACACTCCAATATCTCACTGATTCCACTCATTTTGAGCTTTTGATGCTTAGAACTCAATTTAGAATAATGATTCTCAGGAATTTCAGGATAATTTCAATGGAATAGTGAAAACTCTTTGTAGTTTTCTTTAGCCGCCTGTGAACTTTTAGGATTTTTTAGCTTTCTAAATATTGCCTTGAAAGGAAAGTTTATGATGCCTTTATAGGCAATGTATTAGGGCAGACCTTCGGGCTCAACTATTCCCCCTATACCCCTTTTAAC
Organism: Nicotiana glauca; assembly: GCA_026770625.1. Taxonomy (NCBI): domain Eukaryota; kingdom Viridiplantae; phylum Streptophyta; class Magnoliopsida; order Solanales; family Solanaceae; genus Nicotiana; species Nicotiana glauca. Next base: position 64,563 of record MU713342.1, read on the forward strand.
TTTCTTTTTTATTCAATTCGACCCCTGAGTTAACTTCTAATTTTGAAAAAAAAACATTTCCTCCCCTAGATAAGAGCTGAAATTCCCTCCTTACTCATCACATGTGACCCCCTCCCCCCAACCTTATCCTCTATAACAGAAATATTCCTCCTACCCAATTACCAAACTACCCTTTTAGAACCTTGTTATTACCCTTGACCCAATGGAACCCGGGCTTAAAAAAACTTGGCCTCTTTGGATTGGTAACGAATGACTCGAAGAGCCCAAGGCTGATTCAGAACCAGCGCAAATGAACATTCCACTTACACTCTGCCCAAGACTCAACAAAATTATTCTAATAATTCTGATTCTTAAGAAATATCCGCAATATCACAATTATGCCTTAACCAGCTTACTACTAATTAACCAAATTATTTAAACACATTAATCAATTAAGAAAGAATCATATTTTGACCAAGCATGCATAATCAAAAAAATCAAAACAACAGAATCCAAAAAAAGGAGATGAAGCAGAAAAGCAAAATACGTATACGACCAAAAAAACGAACAAGGATAATACCTAGAACTGACCCGGAACAACTTCGCTAAATCTCTAAAAAGCTACCTCAAATCCTTGACTGGAATAGCCCTTAGTCATGTATTTTCATGTGAAAACACATGAATAAGGCCCATTATAGTCAAACATCGTCAATAAACCCGCTGACTTGGAACTTTATGGATTTACGGCCTTCTTTCAAAATCATATTCGAAGATCTTGGGGGTGATTTGACGAAAAATCTTTGTGCATTTGATATGAGGGAGGTGAGGGGGCTTCATGGTGTAAATTTGAGGCCGTTTGGTGGAGGCGCCACCGGTGGGTGAAGACGGCGGCGTTAGGGTTCATCTGTGATAAAGGGATGAAAGAAGGAGATAAAGTATTGTGGGTTGGTCGTAGGTTTAACTGAGAGGGTTTGGACACTTTTAATTAAAAATGGGGATAGTTTCAGGACCATTAGATGAGATATAATGAAGGGTCAAGATCTATTTTAAACCTTGGAACTCAAAACGATGTAGTTTTGACTCCATACTACGTCGTTTGAGTTATCTTGATGCCTAAATGGTTTGGACCGGGTTATAGCACTGGCTTGGGCTGGAGCAGGGCAAACTGGTGCAGAGAAGCAGATGAATGCTTTGGACCAGAACACAACAAATGCAATTGTCCCAATTAATTGGGTCTTATATATTAAAGACAACCATTTCCGTTCATTTTCTTTTTTTCATTTTCCTTTCTTCTTTTTCTCTTTTCCTTTTTCATTTTCAGATTAGATTAAAACCAAAATTAATTCCTAAAACTAAAAAAAAAATCTAATTAAACCTAAAATGATAATTAACACAATTAATTAAAAAAATAAATTAACCAAAAACTACTCAAAAATCAAAACTAAGATTAAACGTGCAAACTAAACTATATTTTTTGAATTTTCATTTTTCATAAACAACCAATTTGTTAATTAATCCTATAATGCAAAGTTAAATCCTAAATGTAAAGATGTGAGATATTTTTGTATTTTATGAATTAAAATGCACAGACAAAATGCAAACAATTAACATAAAATGCCATAAAAATCCACAAAATATAAATACTGAAATGAATTATTTTGTTTTGAATTTCTGGGAGTAATTCATATAGGGCAAAAATCACATGCTCACAGCTGCCTTTCTTTGCTTGGAAACACGAAGAGTTTTCGGACAAAGATAAGTGAGCGGATACGAGCAATTTTTATCCGTTTGAACACTCCGTTGTGAAGCATTTTTGCAAGGCAGTGTATTCATTACACGTTAAACAAAAATCAAAGAAAAACTCTTCATATGTAGGTTATCTTAACATTCAGAACTATAGCAAAGAAATACTACTAACTCTCATAATCAACACTTGACCCCTAAAATCAAATTACCAACAAAGTAATCTCCAAAACGCAACAATCTAAAAAATGATCATCCTGGCCACATATTACACTAAGTATTCATTTGATAATCATATACCTAACTGAAGTGTGCAGTAACATCCAACTGTAAAGTCAGGATTCCTCCTTTAATTTCCAATTAGCAATTTCAACATGAAATGAAAAATTCAAGATGTAACATTATGAAACCTGAATTGCGTTCAATCATGCAAGAGTTAAACACTAACAAATGTGCTATGAGATGCTTCACTGTATTATTCCCCTCTACCTGCCAGATTGCACAAAGAAGCTGTCATTCTAGCAACAAGCAAGGTTTCTGGGACTTAACATGGGCCCTTTTAATTCTCATGCCACAGCACGCAAAAATGTCCCTGTTCGGATGACTTTCAAATGCGCTTTATACAAACCACTTAGATTTAAACGCTACTAGAATTTTAAAACCTTAAGATGACTCACGGAGTGATTCATCTCAAATTCAGAAATATCATTTACATAGTTACTCAATTACAAATCCTAAAGCGACCAAACCAACTTCATGTCCAAACAGGCTCATTCATTCAGAGATGAGGTGAATCCCTGGAAAAGTGCAAAAGAAAAGAAGAACAGGGATCAGCCAGACAATGACAACAGGTATTTTCAGCAGCAAAGTTAACCCAGAAAAGACCCAATAATAACCATTTTTGCACCAGACTTGAAATCAACACAATGTCGACTGAATACAACAGTCAAACTCCACCCAAAATGAATCAAAACACTCCAATATCTCACTGATTCAACTCATTTTGAGCTTTTGATGCTCAGAACTCAATTTAGAATAATGATTCTCAAGAATTTCAGGATAATTTCAATGGAATAGTGAAAACTCTTTGTAGTTTTTTTTTACCCGCCTGTGAACTTTTAGGATCTTTTGGATTTCTAAATCTTGCCTTGAAAGGCAAGTTTATGATGCCTTTATAGGTAATGGATTAGGGCAGACCTTCAGGCTCAACTATTCCCCCTTTACACCCTTTTAACTTTCTTTTTATTCAATTCCACCCCTGAATTAACTTCTAATTCTGAAAAAAACCATTTCCTCCCACAAATAAGAGCTGAAATTCCCTCCTCACTCCTCACATGTGACCCCCCCCCCCCCC
>MU713345.1:0-19655 GCA_026770625.1 Nicotiana glauca
TTAAAATTATAAAAATCATTTTATTTGATATTTTTGGAATAATTTGCTTAGGGTAAAAATCACGTGCTCACAGTAAGTTTGTTAGATCATCAAAACATAAAGTAAAGTACCTATGCCCTAGGTACTTGTAACCTATCAGTTCAGGAGAAGATTGTGCTTAAGTTTCGCCCATGAAGAAGGGCAAGTTGAGCCCTCAGTATATTGGGCCATTTGAGGTACTTCAGAGGATTGGAGAGGTGGCTTACAAGCTTGCCTTGCCACCTAGTTTGTCAAGTGTGCATCCAGTATTTCATGTTTCTATGCTCCAAAAGTATGTCGGTTATTCGTCTCATGTTTTAGATTTCAGCACGGTTCATTTAGATGGTGATATGACTTATGATGTTGAGCTGGTGGCCATATTTGATTGACAGGTTTGAAAGTTGAGGTCAAAGTATATAGCTTTAGTGAAGGTGAACTGGAGAGGTGAGCCAGTAGAGGAGGCTACATGGGAGTCGAACGGGTGATTTTTCGGGCATTTTGGTAGATGTCGATGGAATTGTTAGAGCCAATGTTCCTTTTAGAAGCCACACGTATTTGAGACTCCAAGTATGTTTCTAGACCGTTCGAGGAAGGACGTTTATTTAAGAGGCGGAGGATGTAATGACCCGGCCAGGCGTTTTGAGAGTTCTAACCCTGTTCCCCTATTTTCTCTTCATTTTGTGGTCATTTTGTGGTTTATAGTTATTATATGACTTTCCGGGTTAGTCGGTTCGGTCGCGGAGGGATTTCGGAATGAATTGAGACACTTAATCTCAAGGTTGAAGCTTAAGTTGAATGGGTTGACCGGATGTTGACTTATGTGTAAATGCCTCAGAAATGGAGTTTTGATGGTTCTGTTAGCTCCGTTGGGTGACTTTAGACTTAGGAGCATGTTCATATTGTGATTTAGAGGTTCGTAGTTGAATTAGGCTTAAAACGGTGAAAGTTGGAAATTTGGAAAGTTTGATCGGGAGTGGACTTTTTAATATCAGGGTCGGATTGGGATTCCGGGAGTTGGAGTAGGTCCGTGGTGTCATTTGTGGATTGTGTGCAAAATTTGGGATCAATCGTATGTATTTTGATAGGTTTCTTCGTCGTTTGTAGATATTGAGAGTTCAAAGTTTATTAGGCTTTAATTGGGGTGAGATTCATGTTTTTGTTGTTGTTTGATGTTATTCGAAAGCTCGAATAAATTTGTATGATGTTTTAAGAATTGTTATTATGTTTGGTTGAGGTCCCCGGGGCCTCCAATAGATTCTAGGATGGATCTTCCTTGGGCCGGACTGGCCATATACAGTATTGAGTGATTGAGCCTTTTGAGAGCGTGAGCACACGAGGCTTTCAGCATGGTGCATCATATACAAAATATGAACTGGCATGTAGAAGTAGAGAAGCTATACTCTTCATATTATTCAGAATTGATCTATCTTACTGTATTGAGTTTAACTCTTGACCTTGAAAGCATGTCTACATTTCTACACTATTATTTCCATATAGAACTATATCGGTTGAGTCCATCACTACTTTTAGTCCAAAGGTTAGATTTGTTACTTATTGAGTTGGTTTTACTCACACTATACCCTGCACCTCGTGTGCAGATCTAGGTGCTTCCGGTCACGGCGGCTGCTTAGTTGTAGAGTTAGGATCTTCAAAGATTATCAAGGTAGTTGCATGGCTGTAATGACCAGACCGGTCGTTTTGAGCTTTTGCACTTTGCTTGCTAGTTCTCAGGCATGACTAGCCCCGTGTGATATGTTATGACTTATGTAAATCATTGGTTTTGATTTTTAGGGTAATCAGAACGAATTTAGAAGAACAGCTCTCAGTTTAAAGCTTGAAATTTGAAAGGTTTGACCATGATTTGACTTATTTGTCTATGATCTCGAATTGTAATTTTTATGATTTGGTTAGCTCTGTCAGGTGATTTGGGACTTATGAGCATGATCAGAATGCATTTTGGAAGTCCGTGGAAGGTTCAGGCTTGAATTGGCAAAATTACGATTTCGGCGTTTTTCAGTTGATAGGTGAGATTTTGATATAGAGGTTGAAATGAAATTCCAGAAGTTGCAGCAGTTCCACTATGTTATTTGGGATGTGTGTGCTAAATTTCAGGTTATTTGGACGTGGTTTGGTTGTTTTTTTATCAAAAGCGGAATTTGGAAGATTCTTAGAAACTTAGGCTTGAATCCGATGTGTTTTGATTAATTTGATGTTGTTTGGAGTGTTTTGATGATTGAAACAAGTTTGAATAAGGTATTAGGATATGTTGGTGACTTTGGTCAAGGTCCTGGGGGCCTCGGTGAGTTTCGGGTGGTCAATCGGATCATTTTGGAGTTAAGAAAATTGCAGAAAATCTGTTCAGTTGTTGCAGGGATTTTACCCTTCATGTTCGCGAGTGGAGCCTCGCATTCGCGAAGAGTTAGTTGAGGAAGGCAAGGATTAAGCCGTTGCGTTTGCGATGTGAGCTTCGCGTTCGGAAGGGCTAAGTAATTGGTGAATCACGTTCGCGAGATAGCAATCGCGTTCGCATGGGGTCTTTTAGTCAGCTTGTTTAAGGTCAAGGTTGCTCATCGCATTCGCGATGGACGGAGTGCGTTCGCGAAGGTTTTCCTAGGTAAAGCATAGCGTTCGCGGGGGCTTGGTCTCAATCGAGTATAAGGAAAATTGGTAAAGTAAAATTGTGCTTCGGGAACGCGATAGTTTGACTGCGTCCGCGAAGAAGGAAATTACGGCTTGGGCAGAAGGTTTTTAACTCGTCTTGTCCGCGATTTTGGGGCTCATTTCCTCCATAGTTGGTCATTTTGGGAGATTTTTGAAGGACATTGAAGAGGGATTCAAGGGGAAACGTCTGGAGGTAAGATTCTTGGACTTAAAACTCGATTATTATGTGAATTCCACCTAGAAAATCATGAAATCTAAGCCTAAAAATTCAAGAGCTAGGGCTTGAAATTGGAGACCAAACATTTGGGATTTGATGGGTCATTTGTGGATGGATTTTGATGTTCTTGGCATGTATGAATTCGTGGGAAGATAAGGAATCCCTGGGTGTAAAAATTTCTCAATTTTGAGATGTGGGCTCGGGGGTCGAGTTTTGGTAATTTTGGGATTTGTGCCCTTTATTGATTGTTTTTGCTTGGGCTTCGCTCCCTTAGCATATTTTGACATCCTCGTTTTGATTTTGGATAGATTTGACGCACGTAGAGGCTGATTCGAGGGACAAAGGCATCGTGAGCTAGAGATTTAGCCAGTTCGAGGTGCGTAATGATTGTAAATGATATTCTGAGGGTTTGAAACCCTAGATTGCACATCGTAGTGCTATATTGAAGTGAGACACACGCTTGATGACGAGCGTGGGGTCGTGCACTATTGGGGGCTGTGACTTGGTCCATCCCGATTGATGATTTTACCATGTATTTGACCGAAATCTATTTGTTATCATCATTAATTGGACTAAATGCCATATCTGTGCTTCGTGCCAACTATATGAACCCTTCGGGGATTTTTGTTGATATTTCCTCGCTGTTTTGACTTTATACTTGAACTCAGTCATGTTATTTTGCACTGTTTTCAAAACTCAGCCATGTTCACTTTGCTTTAACACTTGAAATGATATTTCAAATAATATTTTTGGGCTTAGCATCATGTTTTACTGTTGCCCGAGTGGCTTATGTGATTTTTGACTGAGTAAGCCCGAGGGCCTGTGATGTGAGGATATCTTTTGGGTCAGGCTGCACGCCGCAGCGGTGATACACTAATTTTGATTTTGAGGTAGAGGGCCTGAGATATGTACGCCACTAGGTGGCTTGCTGATATGAGGCCGAGAGCCTAGAGATGATGCCACGAGATGGCTTGATATTGCTCTTGGGCCGTAAGGGGCCCCTCCAGGAGTATGCACACCCCCAGTGAACGCGGGTACCCATTGTGATGTGAGATATAGCCCAAGGGGCTGGTATTATTCTATGTGATTGCCTGAGGGGCTGATATTGTTCCATGTGATTGCTCGAGGGACTGTTACCATTCTGAGATATTGCTCGAGGGGCGAATTTGTTGACATTGTACCCGAGGGGCGAACCTTATGTGTTTATCTTTCATATTACCTGTTTAATTGTGTATTTTTGCCCGAGGGGCGGATCTATATGCTTATCTGCACTAGTTGTTCTGCATTCATTTGTGTAACTGTTGAAAAAGCATTTTCAAAGAAGTTTAAGCTGGGCTAAGATGTTTAAAGGGATTTTACAGCTTCATTGCTTTCTTACTGGTCTTTGAATTGCTTCTATACAACATGTTGATGCACTTTTCGTGATTTCTTAGCACTCAGTCTTTATTTATAATTATTACTCACTGAGTCAGAGTACTCATTTTACTCCCTGCACCTTGTGTGCAGATTCAGGTATTTTTCTAAACTCAGCAGCGGGTATTGGTTGACTGGAGGCAGAGTCATCGGAGTTTAGCAAGGTAGCTGCTGGCGTTCACATCAGTGCTTTTCTCACTCTTTATTTTATTATTCTGTACTTAGTACATTTCAAACTTCGTCAGATGTAGCTAGACCTTAGTAGATTCTCATGACTAGTGACACCCCAATTTGGACCAGTGCTTGGGTTGTACTTCCATATTGGTATGATATTATCTGTTGTTTAGTATTATTAAATCATATTTTAGCCTGTTTTATTGTTTTTTAGCTGTTTAACTTTGAATTGAAAATGTGTCGGCTGGCCTTGTCTTCACGAGAGGTGCCATCAGGACCGGGTCTGGGTTTAGGGTCGTGACAATGGCGTTCCCAGACCTTGACTCTCCCTTCTTATCTTCATTATGTTATAGTTCTTATTCCCTAGACGTTGGACTATATCCAGTATAAATGCTTATGTACTCGATGACACCCAGGTTTTGGGAGAGATTTTGTATTGAGTTGCAAATTTTATTCTATTTTTAAAAGGTTTTCCATAAATTTAACTGCTTCCGTATGTTTCAAAGCTTTTGTTGTGTTGAAATGGTTGGTTAGTTGGCTTGTCTAGTTCTACGATAATCGCCATCATGAAGGTTTGGTTTTGGGTCGTGACACCTGCTCTCTCATGTCCTCCATATATTTCCTCAATCTTCCATTCTTTCCCTTCAACTTAGCATTCTATTCTGCCAAGGGTCCATGGGGACCAGGTTCTCTACCTATCTGAGCAGGCTGAACCATCAATCAGATCACCAAGAATCTCCACAAGCTTCTCCGCATCAAGAACATACTCAATCCCATGCACATATAGCATCAGCGTATCACATACACCACATAAGTTTTTACTTCTATTCATAAACGTTGGGAATTGGAGGAACAAAGAGGTGATTCTATTTTTAGAACTCAACAATGTCAAGAAGTTCCTCCATTTTTCAGCAATATCAGAGTCACACACTCTGCCTAACAGCACTTTTTGAGATATCAAAGTCTTCTACCTCTAAAAAAAAACAACTTTTTGCTTCTATAAGGAACCAGGTTCTCGCTCACACTACCCTCTCTTTTCCTGAGCGGCAAGGTCTCCCTCTTCTTATTCTCAATCTGTTCACCCTTATCATCTGCTACATCTTTCTCAGCCAACTTTCTTTTCTCCATTTTTCTTTTTTTTTTTTGAATTCTTTCTCACAAGTGAAGATTTTTCCACTTCATTCTTTCTTCCACAATCACAACATCAGCAGGTCACTCCACTTCATCAATCAGCCTACTTTTCATCAATTCTTTTTACTGGATCAGAGGTTCGTTTAAGCATAGAACTCAAGAGAAAAAGATCATCATCAGAATTAACATCCTAAGAAGGATTTGAGGGACCAAGTCCCTCTTTCAGTTCCCTTTTTTTCCAGCACATTCACCAATTCCTCCATCCTTCAAGCCTTCTACAAATCCATCAATAATTTCAGCCTCACTCTCTAGAATATTAGATCTACCCGCTCCCTTTCAGTTAAAGTCCCATCAAATCTACTAAAGACTTCTTGGGATTCAATTCAGATAGCGTTAGGATTTTGGAAGGTGACAGATTTGGGTTGCATATTTGGAGAGGGATTTTTTTTAGACAAGGTTGATTTTGGTTTTTAAGAAAAGAATCGGTTCTGTTGGGTCTGAGAGAAGGAAATAATTTTTTGGGGCAACGGATCAGTTCAGAAAGGTTTAACATTTTAGATTTCAAAAATTAGGAGAGAGGTGGGAATAAATTAATGACATAACACTTCAACAGTTTAACAAGGCATATAAGTATTGATACCCAATTTTTTCCTCATATATTTTAAAATGCATATATAATTTCAAAATAATGTAGAGCATCAACCAGTATTTTTTCATAATTTTCTGTAATTTTAAAAGAATTTTTAATTAATTTATTCTTGCATTTTATTATCCAAATAATTACTAATTGCATCACAAACGGTTTTATGATAATTTTATTATTTTATATTTATACTAAGCTTTAATTATTTCTTAAATAGCCACATTCACATGTTAGAGTTATAATTGCAATAACTTCGCAATAATGGCCCATGTGTGCATAATTACCTTATTTTACAAGAAAATAATCTTTTGTATTTTTATAATATTAAGCAATTATTTTAAATTATTTTCATGCATAAAAATCATTTTTATGATTTAATTAACTATTTTTACAAATTTTTTATCAATTAATTAGATATTTAACAAATAGCCTCTTTAATTTTGTTTAATTTCGGACCTTAGCCCAAATTATTAACCCCATCCCTATACCCTGACCCAATTTTATACCCGCCCAACCCCTCAGATCAAATCCTGGCCGTTGTTCTCAAACGATCAACGGTCCAGGATCATTTCCCTTTTTTAATTACCCATAATCCCCCCCCCCCCCAAACCTTATTCATTTTTCCAATTTTGTCGCCCCTTGAATCCCTCCTCCTCTATCCGCTCTCAATCTCCCTCTCTTCACTCTCAAACCCTAGCCCGTTGTCACCTAAACCCCTTCGATCTATGGGATTTCTCTTTGATCTTGGGCCTTATCTGGCCTCCTATCTCTAATAGTTATACGATTTCTACGTTGTTTGATATGAATCTCAAGGGACTCGAACCAAATCTGGTTCAAAGTCTCTCATGTCTCGATTATTCTATTTATGTTCACTCGATACTTGTGAGTATGAGTATCTTCGTATTTTTTGGGTTTCAAATCTCTGGTTCAACCTAGATTTAATTTGCTTCTGTCCCTTTATGAACCTAGCTATTTTTTGGTTGAATCCGTCCAGATCTCTTTAGATCTGAAATAATTTTGTGTTTGTTTGGTATTTCTCCTTTAATATTTTATGTTCTTACTATTCTTATTGACCGATTTTGTTTACTCTAAAAGTTAGGGTTTTGATTTCTGAGGGATTTCTGCAAAAAGGTTTTAGCGCTTAAATGTTCTCATCTCTGGCTTTCTTATTTACTCTTCGACTGATTTTTACTTGATTTAATCCATCTCCATGTATATTTTGTGTTTTTAGGGTTTTGATTATTTGATTGCCTATCCTGCTATCTTTTGCCCGTTTACCTTTAATCCTGTCAATTAACTGTTAATTGATTTTGTTACCTAAATTAGAGCTTGAATTTAGTACCCGCATCTCATTATTAAGATTTTACTTGTTTACCTTATTTATATGATTAATTATCCTTGCTACTGGCCCGATTTTGGGCTCTAACTTTTAATTGACTTCGGACCTACTACTTACCTTATTTAGACCTCAATCTCGGCTGCTGATTTATTTCGTGTTATTTTAAGCGATACCTCTATGATTCTGCCTATTAATTGGTTCCTGTTAAGACCTAATTGACTGATTGATTTATCTCTTTGCCTTATTGGTGTACCATTGATTCTCCTTCCTTATTTTGTTTTACTCTACTATATGCTATAAAACCCTCCATTGTTCTGATTTTCAAAGACACGCTCAGACTCAAACATCTATACTTACAAGCACACACTGATATACACTTACACACTTACACAAGTTCAGTTTCTCTTATTTATTGCACTGTCTAGCCAGCTGAAAGCCAAGGCTATACTCTTGGATTTCATTTGTGTTCACCTTCCTGTTTGCTATCTCCGTAACTGGTATGCCTCCATTTCTGTTATCATGTTCTCTTCCATATGCTATGTAGTTAGACTTCAATATGATTCTATTTTCCCTTTTGTTTCCTGTTTACTGCTCTCCTAACTAGTATGTCTCAATTCATGTTACCATGTTCTATTCTATATGCTATGTAGTCAGTCTATTATAGACCTCAACATGTTCCTGTTTGATACATGATTCCTGATCATCTTGTTCTCACCTGTTATGCCTTAGTTATTGTTGTTCCATGTGATTATATGATTAGTGTACTTCCAGCTGCAATATGTTTCTGTTTGCCATATGTTTCCTGCTTGCATTCTCCCTAGTTAGTATGCCTTAAATCCTGTTAATTTGCTTCGTTCTATGTGATTATGTGATGGGCTTACCTTAGCATGCCTGGCCCTTGACTTTTGTTTACCTTTTCTAGACTAGAGTGTTTTCGTCCTGCTATCATGTGCTATATATTTGTTTCGTTAGTTATTTCAAACTTCAGCATGCTTCTGTTCAATATATGTCTATCACCTAGTGATAGCTAATAAACTAAGTTATATGAAACCCTCTCTAAATCCATTGTATGTTTCCTGTTCTGAACATGGCTGGATATTGCAAGCATGTAATGTCGCTAACTCTTTCTGTTAATTCAAGTGTCCTTGCTTTTGTGATCACTGATATAACTATCCAGTCTAAAAAAATATCAATCTTCTTGAATCATGTGTTGTGTATGGAGTCTGTTTGTACAACTCTGTTTTCAACCCCTAAAGCCTGAATCTATTTGCTTCTAAAATTAAACTGTTTTCTAAAATTGTCCCCCTTACCTTCTATGTACTGGTTTTTGAATTGCTACTCTTAGTCTTTTAGGTTCCTACCACCCCCAGCGTGAGCACTGCCTAGGTCCTTGAGACTCCTTTGAACTCTGACACATTGGGGCTGGTTTTCCAACCCTTTATGAATTCTGTGTTGAATACATGGATCTAATGTGAGCATTGACCCGGGTCCTTGAGACTCTTTGGGAACTTTGACACACTGGAAGTTTGGTTTAATGTACCATGAATGGATCCCTGCTACTGTTTTAAGGCTGTTGTGTTGAAGGCCTGGCTCTCAGGTTTATATCGGGCCTGCTAAGGCTCCCTATAGTATAATAATTCTTATTCTGTAATTTATTCATATTGGCATGTAATAATCTCTATAATAAACAGATATGGGGTTATTAGTAAAAGCTGGGGGGTCTATTCTCATATCTTTTGTTAAAATTGGGTAGAAATCCTGTCTATAGGACTTAACTATGCTGATTGCACTATATGGATACTGTACTGTGATCCTGCCTGTAGGATTTGTATGATCGTTTGATTCTGTGCTACACATCTGCATGTTAGAAACCCTGCTTATAGGACTTTATGTTTAATTTTGCGCATTAGAAATCCTACTTATAGGATCTACATGTATTTTCAACTCAACGTGCACTAGTGACCATGTCCATAGGGTTCTGTCTGTTTGATTAACAAATTTTCCCAGCGATGTGCTTAAGAATTTTTCCCACATACGATTAATAGAAATCATTCCTATAGGTTTACAATTGTAGATACCATGCCTAGATGATGGGTTTTCAATGACTTAGCCTTATGCTTCCTATCTTTTGATGATCTAAAAAACTTGTTGTCTAATAACTAGATAGAAAATCTTGTCCCACAGGATAAACATCACATGTAAACTATTTGAAGGCTGACAATTAGCGAATGGATGAACAACCATAGGAAGGAACACAACAGGAACCTGATGCGTTAGTCCCTTAGATGTTTCCGACAATAGAACAAGTTAGTAGCTCTACACAATCAATATAAAGAGAAACATAATAGGGACCTGCTCCCTTGGGGTTCTCTGACAAAAGCACAGGTCAAGTGCATAGCTGGAACCTAGCAGAAGAAAGTGACCATCTGGCAAATGTTACAAATGAGGAACACAATCAGGACCAAGTCCGTTTGTGTGTTTTGATAGAAGTAAAAAATCCACTATTCAGCTGGAGTGCAACTGTCCATAAGCGGCTGTGCAGACAGTGCAACAGTCATTTCTCACTGAGAAGAAGTACACCAAAAGTTGACATCACTACCCATTGTGATATCTTTTGTGATAAAACAACCTGGTGCAAGATACACTTCACTTGTGCATTCAGTGATATTCTCTCAAGCAAAAAAGCATTCATCTGGCATTGAAGTCACTGGTGCGTCAAGAACAAGAAGACAACTCCAATAAGGATCAGTTTCTAGCAGAGTCTTAGCTATGTCCATAGTTGAGTTGTAATCTTGTTAATCGCTCTACATGGTAATTCCTAGTTTTCTTTCTTTGAAGCACCGTTTTAGGAACAAGCCAAATTCGTAAACTTTAGAGTTTATGTTGTGACTAGGAGTAGTCATAGGTTAAATCCTCTGTAACTAGGAGAGTTATAGAGTGGCTTGTGGTGGTGCATCACAAGTTAGTTTGAAGTCTTTGCAATCAGAAGTATTGTAAAGTGGCTTGTAATAGGTAGATTACTAGTTAGTGAGTTTAAAGCCTACATGTGTAGGTCGTGGTTTTTTTATCTCCTTGTGTGGGATTTTTCCACGTAGAAAACCTCTGGCCTTCTTTACATTCAGCAGTTACTGTATTCTAAGTACTATCTCATAAAGGACCAGGTACTCTACAGCGTGGCGGACTCATACAGGCTATCAATTGGTATCAGTGCGGGTTTCTCCTATCAGGCTAACACCTAGGAGAAATCCTTAATAGCTGCTCCACCAAGCTTTGAAGAGGGACAATCAACCTATAGACCTCCCAGATTCAATGGTCAATACTATGGCTGGTGGAAGACCAGGATGCATGATTTCATTATGGCAGAAGAAAAGTTGTAGAAAAGAACTACCATGCCAAGAAAATCTTGATGTGTGGCATAGGACCTGATGAGTACAACAGAGTCTCAGCTTGTGAAATTTCCAAAGAAATATGGGAGGCGTTGCAAACCGCTCATGAAGGAACCACCCATGTCAAGCAATCTAAAATTGACATGCTCACCATAGAATATATGCTCTTCAGGATGAAGGATGATGAGTCCGTACAAGACATGCATACCAGATTCACTTCCATCATAAATGAGCTTCACTCGCTTGGAGATGTCATTCCCAGAAACAAGCTTGTAAGAAAAATTCTCAGTGTTCTACCTAGGTCTTGGGAAAGTAAGGTAAATGCCATCACGAAACTAAAGATCTACATACTCTAACCATGGATGAGCTGATTGGTAATCTTAAAACGTATGAGATGAAAAGAAAGAAGGGCAATGAAAGAAGAGATCCTAAGAAGGAAAAGAACCTGGTGCTTAAAGATGAAGGGAGTGATTCAAGTGATGAACATAGTGATATGGCCTATCTTACTAAGAGATTTCAAAAAATGGTTCAAAGAAACGGTGGCATACCAAAGTGGGGCAGTTCAAGCAAAACAAGGAACAACGATCTCTGTCACGGATGTGGAAAGTCAAGGCATATCATCAAAGACTGCCCACTCACGAAACAGGAGCAGTACAAGCAAAATCCTGACAAAGCAGGAAAAAGGAACCCGGTTCCAGAGAAAAGATTCAATCGAAAAAGTGTTGCAGACAATATCATTAAGCAGGCTCTTGTTGCTTGGGGATGTTTCTCAAGTAAATCCAAAAGGGAATAAGATGTAGAAAACAGTTCCATGATGGCAGTAGAAACTGAAGCAACAAAGTACGATTCACTGTTCGCGCTGATGGCTCAGTCAGATAATAATGATGAAGAAGATGAAGACGATGAGGTAAACTTCAGGGATTTTCAGAGAAATATGAAATCCCATTCTTCTAAAAAACTAAGGTCTTTATAAAATGTCTTAATTGATGCTTATTATAGTCTTGTAAATGATAAGGAGATCCTGACCATAGAACCTGGAGAGGCCAAACAATCTAGAGATGATCTAGTGGTCTGTGTAGTGGACTTAAATGAGACCATAGCCAATCTTGAACTAGAGAAGGAGGCCCTGAATGAAAAAATAACTAGCGTGGAGAACGAGAGAGACGATTTGATGGAAGTAGTTGTCGATCTGAAAGAAATAATAGAAGGTCTTAGTAGTAAGAAACATACTTTAGAAGAAAAAATTGCCTCTATTGAAGAGGAAAGGGATGATCTTCTAGTGATATGCGCTGATCTAGAGCAAACCATTGAAGGATTCAATAGAGAACATATGAATGTAAGTCTTGGAAAGGGAAGGAAGTAGCCAGTGAGTCGCACATATTGCTGGAAAAGGAGTTAAATGTTGTAAAAATTAGTCTTTGCAGTTAACTCAAGAGGAATCAGCAACTCCAAGCTGAGTTGGAGAAATCAAGAAATGATCCTGAGAAATCCTTGAAGTGGACCTGGTCCTCAGATGTTGTTACTTCCATGTATCTCAACAATAGTGGGAACAAGCAGGGCATCGGGTTCCAAAGGGAGAAAACTCCCTACAATCCACACAGCATGTATGTCAGTGTACTTGATAACTGGCTATGTACCCACTGGGGAAACAATGGGCACTTTAAAGAAAACTGCCAAGCCAGGGTTTATTCTGCTCAGAAGAACAAAGCGTTCAATAAAGTGACTACTAGAAAAGGACCAGGTACCACTAGCAAAAAGCAGATGCTGCCTACATGGACAAGGAAATCGCTCATTCATCCTTTCTATAGTAACAAGCAACCCAAACTAGTTTGGGTTCCTAAATCTAACCCTGAATGTGCATATGTAGGGAGCATTAAGAGGAAGCAGACTGTGATGGACTATGGACAGTGAATGCCTAAAGCACACAACTGAAAACTTCATGAAATGCTTCTCACTAAAAGCCCTACAGGAAGGGAATGTATCCTTGAGAAGAAAGTAAAGGGTACATTCTCAGTGAATGAAAAGGCAGAAAGGTTCCTTGGCACTCAAATAGAAAAGAGATGGAACTAGAAAATAATGCATGGACAGTGCACATCACCCCTGGAATCATCAAAAAATCTGGGCAAAAAAATGAACACTGCTCTATACTTTAGAACAGGTGCTGAACTAGGTCTTTCCTAAATAAAAACCCATCAGGAACCGCCAATTGGAAGAAAATGCCTTGCTCCTGACAACAGGAAAGATCAGCTAGGGAAGCACAATGCAAACGAATGAGAGAAGGATTACTTCTGGGGGCAACCCACAAAACAAGGTCAAAAGGTCTCCAATGAAGGAAGCACTAAATAGCAGGAGATGCTCATGGAATATTCCACAAGGCACTCTCCCTTTTTCAAGAAAGAAACCGTGAGTATTAATATGATGAACCAATCCTGTCTCTGTGAAATATCCGAGGCTTCAAATTAGGAGGATAACAAAGTGAGCAAGATGTAGGAGACTGGCGAGAGACAACGCACCAACATAAAGAACTGGGTATGCTACTGGCTACCACTGGAGCTAAAGGAAGAAGTAAAGATGTAGCTCATGGCACTACACAAGTAGCAGAACACAAAGTGTGGGGAAATCAAATTAACCCTCATGTTTTCCTCTTTAACCAACTTCTGTCTCAAATTGGTAAAACAAAATGCACCTGGGATGATTCGAGGCCTCATCAACAACTGGAGAGAAATGGAAAACACATCGAAAGGTGAAATCCTCTTCTGAGGGTCAATATGAAAAAAGGGATTACCTTTGGGAAAGACTTGCAAAACAAAAGACCAAAACTCTAGATATCTGCATCAAAGCCTCAAGTAGAGAATATCTCTGATGAATCGAGGTGTAGACAAGGTCACAAGAATCCAATGAAGAACCTGATTCTCCTTTTGGCAGCTACGTAAGACAGCTTCAGGTAAAGGTAGCTAAAGTATTTTCTAACCAAGCTTGACTCACATCATTACCGTTGTAGGTAAACACGCATGATGATCATAGAAGCTAAAGGTACATTTATAAGCTGAAAAAGGGGAGCTGTTAAAATCTTGTTCAAAAAGATTGCTCTAGCATCAGGTTCTTGTATCTCAGGTTAGTAGTAATGAGCTTAATTTTGCATGCCCTCTCTAAACAAAAAAAATGTAAATGTAATAATTTTCCTGTAATCCAGTTGCCATATCATCCAACTTTCCAAGGTCTGTGCGTCATGTCTTGTCGGTCAAATCCTTTCACCTCCTCTGTATGGTAACATTTACCCACAAACCTACCACCGTCTCTAGGACTATTCAGAACTTGTTTCTTTGTTCACTCATGTAAGGCCTCAGATTTTTTATTTTGGAGTAATTTAAGATTTCGTTGTGCCAAGGTAGGCAAATTATTTTATTTTGTGTGAAAACAAGAATTTATTATATAATGGATATAAATTGGATATGGTAATAAGTGTATAAGCCTTATTATAAGTGAATTGGGGTCTAAGGAGAGGCCTAAGTCTAAGCCAAGTTGGAAAATTTTATATTAGACGAAAGTTGTAAATGAGTGTACACAAGAACTCACTTTAGATGATCATATCTCCAGTTATACAAAGAGTTGTGTCATGCACAACCTATCAAATTAAATCCCGTTGAGTCTAGTTTTCAACACAATAAACCGTTTGTCATTTGGAAGTGTATACAGAAAGTTAAGACCATTTTACCGGACATGCATCACCAGCGTGCCCAGGCGCGCGGCCGCGGGGTGGACCGCAGCGCTTATTGCCTGAAACCATGGGGTGGACCGCGGTGGAATGCCGCGGACCGTAGGGGAACATGTGAAATGTCTAATATACCCCTGGTCAGTGTAAAAACCGAAGGGGGTATCACCCTTACTTCATTTTTGTCATTCAAACTCGAATTTGGCAAGATTTCTTTATCCTCCCAAGACCTCCAACCCCTACCATATTCAAGGTAAGTAATCCTTATGATCTTGGTGTGAAATTCCATCATTTATACACTAATATTGATGAAATATTCACATAAACACATAAATGTTTCAAGAAATTCCTTCAAGAACCCAAAGAAGGGTTTTGCAAGATTTCTTCCAACTAGGTAAATCCTACACCTTAGACTTACATATATGGAGTTATTATGGAAATATGAGTATGGATTAAGTATTGTAACTCATGGGATAGTGATTGGAATCCATAGGTGCCTAACCTAGGTTGTGTTGGTATTGTAGAGATTGTGAGATAGGTTATTGGGATATATTCTTGGGTGTAATAATATTATGTATACATGCATGTACAAATTAGGTTTGTGGGAAGATTGTTGATCATAAATAAGTAAAGATTGGGTTGGGGAATGAAGGAAATCTTATAAAAGTGATTTGAAATCAAGATGCTCAACTAGTGTTTGATAGAATGCTCAAATGAGCTGAAATCATGAATACCTTCCAAATTTGTGTTCAATTTTATTATGTTTCAAAGTAGATTGGGATTCCTAGAATTTCCGGAACATCTTAGTAACTTAAGGAAAGCTTAAACAAGGTATGTATGGCTAAACCCCCATCTTTTAGAAATCGAGCTTCATCGATGTTGTGTGAATATGGTAAGATTAAAGTTGAATTGTTGCGTCGATTATTATTTTCCATGAATTGGTGTTGTAACCTTATATGCGTGAAGGATGTATCTCAACAGGATTATCGTGCTATCTTGATAACTTGAAAGGGGTAAACGATATGAATTATGTATTGAAATGCTAAGACCTTAAATCAAGATTGAAATTGAGATTGTTAGGCCAAACTTTGTGAAATCCTTTATGTATAAAGATGTTTGAAATAAATGAAATGAATTTGGGAAATAGAGTATGGCCAATGTGCCGAGAACTTGAATTGTAATTGTACTTGGTGACGCCTATGATATAAGAAAATATGAAATAGATTATAAAATGAGTCTTGACTTCACTTTCCATAAATGACTACAACAATAAAGTGGCCTTAAGGCTTGTACTCAATTTATGCCCATAGATGGTTGCTCGAGATAATGATTTGCCTTATAAGTACCCCCAATGTGATCCGAGTTATTACATATACTGATATTTAAATTGTATATTGTCGTTATTGAAAAGGAGTAATTCGAGAATGATGGATGTAATTACTTGTCTATGACTTGATGTCTATTTCTATTATGGTTTGGTGTGTCCCCTCTTTTTTGGAAGAACCCTTATGTTTGAAGTTCCATTGATAATGAACTTGAGGTGTATGATTTCTGAGATATTGTATATGCCGAGGGTTCTTGGTTTCTCTCATGTGTACTTGACATCTTGAATTAAATGGCTTGTTGTTGAAATTGATATTGACGTGAAATATGTGGAACTGATGTGAAATGTGGGAAATAAGAGATTGAGTTATGAAATGTGGCCTAGTGCCAAGTATGCTGTAATGATTGTGGCCCCATGTGCCGATTAATTGATATGTGAACCTATGGACGGGATATGAAACACATAGATGTATAATATAATATGTGGGACCTATGGAAGGGCTATAAAACGCATAGGTGTATAATATAAAATGATGTGTGGGACCTATGGACGGGCTATGAAATGTATAGGTGTATAACATGATATGTGGAACCTATGGATGGGCTATGAAACGCATAGGTGTGTAATATAATATGTGGGACCTATGGACGGGCTATGAAATGCATAGGTGTATTATATAATATGTGAGACCTATGGACGGGCTATGAAACGCATAGGTGTATAATATAATATGATGTGTGAACCCTATGGACGGGCTATGAAACGCATAGGTGTATAACATGATATGTGAACCCAATGGACGGGCTATGAAACACAACCTAAAGGTATGGAAATTATGTGAAAGCAATGTGATCTCTTTTATTTGATAATGTTGTGATCATTTAAAATGTTTGAGGTTCACTTGTGATTTCTTTATTCTTGTTTGATAGTTCTTTCTAATTAGATGGTGTTTAGTTGTACATACTAGTGCTATTCAATGGCACTAACGTCCCTTTTTTCCGGGGGCGCTACATTCGTGTTATGATTGTAGGTGGTTCCATAGCAGGCAATGTTAGTTGCAGCCAGTGACGCATCTTCCTTTCAGCTGATTTGGTGAGCCCCACTTCATTTCGGGGTCCTGTACGATTGTTTATCACGTACTTTGTATTTATAGGTATAGTCGGAGCCTTGTTGCTGGCATTTCCATATTATTCTTCAGTTATATTTAGAGGCTCCATAGACAGGTTGTGGGTGGTGTTTCGTATTAGGAAATGAAATTATCAATACTGGTATTTGAAAAATATATTTTCCTCCACATCCATAAAACTTTTCACATTTTGGATACTGTGTTTTAAATGGTTAATGAAAACAAAATGGAAGTTGCTAATGAAATATTTATAAAGTATGACTAATGGAGTCCATCTCCTATTTATTCATGAATTACTTTGGGTAGAATGAAACTTAACAGGCTTGCTCAGTCGGGTTTACTCGGTTGAGCGCCGGTCGCGCTCCTTGGATTTTGGGGCGTGACAAACTTGGTATCAGAGCCTAAGGTTTTGAAGTGTCCTAGGATGTCTCGGAGCCATGTCTGGTAGATTCCTTCTTATCGGTGTGTAGTTGACCACATCTATAAGTTGGAGGTTATTCAGACATTTAGGAGTTTCACCCTTCTTTGATACTCCTATTGTGCGATATAGCTTAAGTGAGGGAGCTGATTTCCTCTCTAAGTCTTATTCTCAAGATTGGTACTTTTGATACCATTATCCGCGAATTTGGAGCATGTAATGAGGGATTGATCCCACCATTAAGTCCGGGTGGATTGCCCAAAGACTTGTTAGGAGAATGTGTCGAGCCATAGAGGGATTGGTTGAACTGGTTGCTAAGGGAAGTACCTTGTTCCTATTAATGTCATTGCACCACCAGATTATGTAGTATATCAGTATGTTACCAATGTATGTTACAGATATGAAGTTGGGGTGCATTAGTTAAGGTATTGCCCCGCCAATCTAGAGTCACCAAGTAAGTGACCCATTAGTACGTCATTTTGAACGCCACAAACTTTTCCTTATTATATTCGTACACCTGTATGGGGAGCCTGCATAGATATGTTCTTAAAAAGAATCTAAATCACAAAACATTGCATGCCCCTGCTCTTTGAATGAGACGTATTATTCACAAAGTCTCCTGATCACGATTCTCTTGCTTATAGCCTCATATGGAATTGAGCTCTATAATTATGTTCCTGAATTGAGTTATAACACTATTGATACTTCCCACTTGCTTTTCCTAAATTCTCAACAAGGGACTATTCCCGATGAATTTCTTACAGAAACGTTTTATTTAAATGGACAACATCTGCTCACTTGTGCCTATACGTGCGCCATCATAAAGTTTACCGATGTGGTGTCAAGTTCCATGCAAAGGCACCCCATTTTTCCCGAATTGCCTTATTGTTGTAACTTCCTAATGTGTGCCAAATTTCAAATGTTGATGCTATTTGGGTAATGTACAACCCTTGAAGTAAATGAAAATTTTTGTGAAACTTATGTGGTAGGTAAATGATTAATGATAGTGTAGATTGGTAATGATTAATTGAAGTGTTTTTGGCATGTTAAAGTGATTGAATTGTGTGGGGCTCATTAAAGTAACCCAGTTTTGTGCAATTAAATGACATTGGTTGAACCAGGTGCAATTTGTGGTATAAAGAGAATGAGCTAAGTGTAAGTTATTTAAAGTGTATGAATATGCACAAGTTGTTGAGGTAATGAATTGTATACCAGTTGTAGGGATAATAGAAACTGTGTAATGGTACTTGGAAATATATTTCGGGAGCTCTCTCACAGGTAGATAGGCATAATTACAAAGGAAACTCTGGCAAAATTTTCGAAAATTTATAGAGTTAGCCAAATTCAGGGCTGTTGATATATTTCATGATGTGAACAAGCTGAAGTTACATAAGGATGTCTAATGAACCAACCTCAATCATCATTCGAGGACGAATGGTTTGTTGTGTGGGAAACTAGANGATTTCGTCGTGCCAAGGTAGGCCAATTATTTTATTTTGTGTGAAAACGAGGATTTATGATATAATGGATATCAATTGTAAATGTTAATAAGTGTATAATCCTTGTTATAAGTGAATTGGGGTCTAAGGAGAGGCCTAAGTCTAAGTCAAGTTGGAAAACTTCATATTAGACGAAAGTTGTAAATGAGTGCACACAAGACCTCATTTTAGATGATCATATTTCCAGTTATACAAGGAGTTGTGTGATTCACAACCTATCAAAGTAACGCCCTTTGAGTCTAGTTTCCCACACAACAAACCATTCGTCATTTAGAAGTGTATACAGAAAGTTATGACCATTTTACCGGACATGCATCACCAGCGCGCCCAGGCGCGTGGCCGCGGGGTGGACCGCGAGGCTTACCACTTGTAACCGTGGGGTGGACCGTGGTGGAACGCTGCGGACCGCGGTGGAACATGTGAAATGTCTAAAATACCCTTGGTCAGTGTAAAAACAAAAGCGGGTATCACCTTTCCTTCATTTTTGTCATTCAAGCTCGAATTTGGCAAGATTTCTTTATCCTCCCAAGACCTCCAACCCCTCCCATCTTCAAGGTAAGTAATCCTTATGATCTTGGTGTGAAATTCCATCAT
>MU713345.1:21348-46714 GCA_026770625.1 Nicotiana glauca
TCAATTTATGCCCATAGATGGTTGCTCGAGATAATGATTTGCCTTATAAGTACCCCCAATGTGATCCGAGTTGTTACATACACCGATGTTTAAATTGTATGTTGTCGTGATTGAAAAGGAGTAATTCAAGAATGATGGATGTAATTGCTTGTTTATGACTTGATGTCTACTTCTATTATGGTTTGGTGTGTCCCCTCTTTTTTGGAAGAACCCTTATGTTTGAAGTTCCATTGATAATGAACTTTAGGTGTATGATTTCTGAGATATTGTATATGCCGAGTATTCGTGGGTCCTCTCATGTGTACTTGACATCTTGAATTAAACGGCTTGTTGTTAAAATTTATATTGACGTGAAATATGTGAAAATGATGTGAAATGTGGGAAATAAGAGATTAATTTATGAAATCTAGCCTAGTGCCAAGTATGATGTAATGATTATGGCCCCATGTGCCGATTAATTGATATGTGAACCTATGGACGGGCTATGAAATGCATAGGTGTATAATATAATATGTGGGACCTATGGACGGGCTATGAAATACATAGGTGTATAATATAATATGTGAGACCTATGGACGGGCTATAAAACGCATAAATGTATAATATAATATGATGTGTGAACCCTATGGACGGGCTATGAAACGCATAGGTGTATAACATGATATGTGAACCCAATGGACGGGCTATGAAACACAACCTAAAGGTATGGAAATTATATGAAAGCTATGTGATCCCTTTTATTTGATAATGTTGTGATCATTCAAAATGTTTGAGGTTCACTTGTGATTTCTTTATTCTTGTTTGATAGTTCTTTCTAATTAGATTTTGTTTAGTTATACATACTAGTGCTATTCAATAGCACTAACGCCCCTTTTGCCGGGATGCGCTACATTCGTGTTATGATTGTAGGTGGTTCCATAGCAGGCAGTGTTGGTCGCAGCTAGTGACGCATCTTCCTTTCAGCTGATTTGGTGAGCCCACTTCATTTTGGGGTCCTGTACGATTGTTTATCATGTACTTTGTATTTAGAGGTATAGTCGGAGCCTTGTTGCTGGCATTTCCATATTATTCTTCAGTTATATTTAGAGGCTCCGTAGACAGGTTGTGGGTGGTGTTTAGTATTAGGAAATGAAATTATCAATACTGGTATTTGAAAAATATGTTTTCCTCCACATCCATAAAACTTTTCGCATTTTGGATACTGTGTTTTAAATGGTTAATGAAAACAAAATGGAAGTTACTAGTGAAATATTTATAAAGTATGACTAATGGAGTCCATCTCCTATTTATTCATGAATTAGTTTGGGTAGAATGAAACTTAACAGGCTTGCTCAGTCGGGTTTACTCGGTTGAGCGCCGGTCGCGCTCCTCGGATTTTGGGGCGTGACAACTCATCATCAGACCCTCTTCTAATAAATCTTTTCTTCCCTCCGACGACAATTCATGAACCTTCTTTTTCGTTGTATAGCTAGGATCCACTCTTCATCTCTTACTCTCTCTAGTTACTTGTCTGGAAAGTGTTCATCTAATGGCTATCGGACAATTGTCTCAGTCTACCACTTCTAGCATCGTCCCCATTTCATCGCCTTCCTTAAAATCAAATTCAGGTCATCACTGTTACACGCACTCTACCATTCTACACACTTCTGATCTCTTCTCCACTCCTACTGTATTCCCATTTCTGCTAAACTCTGTTTACCATTATTTTGAGAACCCTATGTCCAGTCAATCCTATGACTTATCCAAAGAACATATAGAATGTTTCAATTCTCAGGTTTTAGGAGCCCATGAGGATGATCCTGACCAGTAAATAAACTCATCCATATTGGACTCAGTGACTCTCAAGGAGTCACATGAAATGGAAGCAGATCACAACATCATGGCCATAGCTGCTAAAGTATGACGAATGAAGAAGTTTATCTCTCGTATAAGTATCAGAGGGAAGAGATCTCGCTTCTAGAAAATGCAAGAACTGCAGAACTCCTAGTGTCCTTTACTCATGAGATATTCCCAGAAAAGTCTTATATTGAACCCGTTTCTCTTCCATGAAAACTCACTCCTGTTCCCCCCACTCACTCCAAGATCTTAGGGTCTTCCTCAAAATCCCTCACTATCAGGTCACTACAGAAGACAACTCTGAATCCTCATTTCAAAAAAGTAAGAGGAGTGTCAAGCCAAGAAAAAAGAGGAAAATGAATCCAAAGGATTTCATCAAGAGTGGTTCAGTAAACCAAGTAGACAAAGATGCTACCAAAGAACTCGGTTCCTCAGTACAACAATCTATGACAACTCAACAGTCCATGGAAAAGGCACTCGCTGAAATTGTTGAGACAGAAAAGGTCATCTGTGAAGTATAGCAGCAAGTCTTAAAGGAGTCAGACTGAGCTATATGGGTCTGAAGACAATACTGTGGGAATAGCAAGCAGGAAAGGAAAGTCTGTCGAAGGGTGTAGCAAACGGAAAAGGGAAGCTGTGAAGGAACCTGGTCCAGTAAGGTCCATGACCAATGATGGTGGTCTTTTGCAGCAGAGACTAAGAACTCAGAAAGTGTTGTGGGGACGTACATTTGATCTGGCTATTTCAGAGATGACAGGGATGCGTTAAATTCTGGAGATTGTGGAGTTTCAACAATGGGAACACTTGTTTGAATAGAGAATGCCTTTAGTGTACGAAGATGTCATACAAGCCTTCTATGCATCTCTTTTCACTATTGAGGGGGACCACATCTGTGCTCTCGTAAATGCAGCAGACATTGTGCTTAATGCTTCAACATCGGGAAAGCTTCTCAGAATCCCGTGTGAAGGGATGAACTCAGTTAAGGGTGTCTATGGAGTAAACTTTCGGAGAGCCATTATAAAAGAACAAGCCATTCAACAAGGGGAACATGTACATAAGAAGATACTGCTTCCTGAGTATCAGCTTCTCTTCGAATTGGTTAATAAAGTGATTTTACCCCGCTCTGAGAGGCGCTCAATTTCTACAAGACCGGACATGGTCCAAATGGAAGCACTTGACGAGTTTGTACCAATCAATTTGCCGGCTATCATGATTGATCACATGCAGAAAGTGGAAAATTTTAAAGGTGGAAATTATGGGTTACCCTACGGCTTTCTCCTAACTCAAGTGTTCAGATTCTATAAGGTCCCCTTAGGAAATCCTAGAGTGGGCACTAATAACTAGGGATTTTGATGCATTTTATACTCCTTCTCGCTTATGCTTTGATTAGAAATTCATACAAAATAATCCCAAAAGGCTTACAAGTTGTGCTTGATTGTAGGTTTGATCAACAAAGTGACAAGTTGTCAAAGATCGGCTCAAAAGGAGTGAAACTTGCACAAGTGACAAAGGCAAGGCAAGCTCAGGCAAACCAGGCCTAGTGCGGCCGCACTATAGTTTGTGCAGTCCGCACTGGGAGATTTGGAGAGCTGGTTTTCAAGCATTAAGGTTGTGCGGCCGCACTAGGTTTTGTGCGGTCTGCACTGAAGCCAATGCGGCCGCACTACCATTCTGTGCGGTCCGCAGATCCAAGGTTCAGAGAAGATGCATAAGGGTATTTTGAAGCCTATGCGGTCCGCGGTCAACTTTGTATGGACTGCATTATAAGCCTCCATGGCTTCAGTCCATTCTATGCGGTCCGCGTAGCCCAAGTTCAGAGAGGGAAATTTTGAAGGCCAAAGCCTAGTGCGGACCGCGGTCCATTTTGTGTGGTCCGCACTAACCCCGCAGGGGCAATTTTTTCCAGATTTTCCAGCTTAGTATAAATAGATTCTTTTTCCATTTTTAGGGTATTAGATATTGTATAACATCAGCTGCGCTCGTGGGTCAACTTTTCTTAGCCATTTTGGGCATTTTTACTTACTTTTCATCATTTAATCTTTGTATTTAGCTTAGTAATTAGTTAATATGTGTTTATCTTCTTCTATTTCCTGCTTTTCTTCTTTGAATATGAGTAGCTAGACCCCATGGCTAGGGTTGTGGCTCAACTCTAGTGTGGGTAATTGATGGGTCTTGCATTTTAGGGCTAAATTGACTATGGGTGTTTGATATTTGGGTCAATTTCATGGTTAAATTGCTGAATTAGTGGTTGCAAACACTAGTTTGTGATTAGTTGACTAGGGTTCTTCTTGAGAAAGAGAGCCTAAGTCTCCGAAATTGATCCAACAAGAAATTGGGGCGTACTCAAGAGATTGATAGCCCCAATTAAAAGGTTAAACCTCGAGAGAGTAATACCCGACTTGAACCTTAGTTGCTTGTGCAAATCTGCACCCAATTGGTCTTGAGAGAGTCAATTAGGCAAAATCACTTGAACCACCGAGAGGTGTAGAGTGGGTAAATTAGTGCAACGGTTATATCATATTCCCCAAATATGTCAAAGATGCCTTAGACTCAAGTACCCGTCAATTGACCACCTAGGCGGAAGTTACTACCCTAGTGCCCTTTTAAACTATTAGATACAACTTGCAATCTTCAACTCTTAGTTTAATTTACAATTTGTAGTTAGATAAAAGTAGAATTATAAAGAAAATCCCAAAAATGAATAGAAGAGCAATTAAGAGCACATACGCAATCCTACACTAAATAGATACCCGATTCCAATTCTAGCTCTCTATGGATATCGATCCCAACCCAAAATTGGGTAAAAGCTATTGCGACCCTCTCTTGCTACTTATTAGTAGTGTGCAGTTGGTAGCGATCACTTTTTGGTGCCGTTGCCGGGGTGCTAACGGTTTTGGCTATCTATTTAGTTAGTTTTGTGTGTTGTTCTTCTTTCCTTCTTTGTTACTAATTTTTGTGTGTGAATACTTCAGGTACAAAATGGCTTTAAATGCTAATGACCCTCTTGGAAACGTGCTTGCGGGGAGGAGGTTGATGATATTGGAGAGGAGGATGTGCCACTTGTACCTTCTGGACCACGATAAGGACGCCAGGCCAATGCTAATGAAAATGTCCCAGACCCTCCTCCGCCACCTCCCAGAGCGGTTCCTCGAGTGCTATCGAACCAAGGATATGCAAGTGCTATTGTCACACCCAGAATACGGGTGGGCAATTTTTAGATAGCCAATGTGATGTTGACCTTACTTGAGAAGCGTGGGTATTTCACAGGCGCCGCAGATCAAAATTCCTACAAATATCTCAAGGGGTTCATGGATACATGTTGGGAGAGCAAGCAGATGAATGTGTCCGAGGATGATCTTAGGTTGAGGCTTTTCCCATTCTCACTTCGGGGGAAGAATTGGATTGGATCGAGAGACTTCCCAACCATTCCATCACAACTTGGGATGAGTTGGCAGATAAGTTTATTGCTAAATTTTTCTCACCCGGGCACATGGCAGCACTTCGAGATGAGATATTGGCCTTCAAGCAATAGCCCACGGGACCTTTGCATGAGATTTGGGAGTGGTATAGAACAATGGTGAAGGAGTGCCCCAATAATGACATGATGGAGAATATGTTGCAACAAACTTTCTACCGGGGCATCAATACTACAAGTCAATGCATAGTCAATCAACTCGTTGCGGGTAATTTTATGAAATTGTCATATGATGAAGCTTGTGCCATTCTTGATGAGATGGCGGATACGTCCTCCGCATGGCAAAGTAGAGCCAATGTTCCTCAAGGTGACCCTACGGTAAATTCATTTGCATAAGAAACTACATGACCATGGGCAAATTATAGCAGAGTTGACAACTACTATGAACCAATTACAGTTGCAACAAGTCCAAAATCCTCGCCAAGTGAATGCCATGGAGGGTGTTAATGTACGTGTCAACAAGAGAAGGCAAAGAAAGAAACAAAACTAAGGGAATTCTGAGCAATTTAATGATGATTGTGATGGGTTTCAAAATGATAGCTATGATGAGAAAAATGAAGAGGTTCAATATGTGAATAACTATCAAGGCCAACAAGGCAACTCTTCCAACCAACAATAGTGGTGACCCCAGGGCAATTGGGGTAATCAATAACAAAACAGTGGTAATTGGGGGAACAACAATAAAAACAACAACTGGGGCAATCAGAACAACAATCAAGGCAACCAAGGGAATTGGAATGGTAATAATAACAATTGGGGCAACAATAACAATCAAGGTGGATGGAACAATAGGAACCAAGGAAAACGGGGGCAAGTCTTTCAAAGGCCCCAAATGTACCAACAACCGAACAATCCAACCCCTTGCCCTTCTCAAGTTCCTAGTTCCTCGGGTAATGATATAGGTAGAATTGAAATGATGTTCGAACAAATGATGAAGAAGAATGTGGATTCGGATGCACAGTTGGCTTCCCACAATACCTCTATTAGAAACTTGGAGGTGCAATTAGGCCAAATCTCTCAGTCATTGAATACTCGCCCGAAGGGTGCTCTACTAAGTGATACGGTAGTGAACCCAAAGGGTGGGAACAATCATGTCATGGTGGTTACGACAAGAAGTGGGAGAGGCAGTGATATGAATACCTCGAAACAAAAGCAAGTGGTTGATGATGATGTTGAGTTGCAAGAAGATGAAGTTCCTTTGGTAGTTGAAGATGTGGCTGATGACAATGTGAACAATAAAGTGAGGATTGACATTAATGATGCCAAGGTGGAAACTCAAGATGCCGTGAACCCGTATAGGGAACACGTGATTGACATGTCGAAGCCGGTTGTGCCAAAAGCCAAGGATTCTTTGCCAAGGACACCTCCACTGTATCCTCAAAGGCTCGCAAAACAGAGAAATGATAATCAGTTTAAAAAGTTCATTGATATGATGAAGAGCTTGTCCATTAATGTGCCTTTGGTAGAGGCTCGTGAAAATGTCGGGCTATGCAAAGTTCATGAAAGACTTGGTCACAAAGAAGCGTTCTATGGATTGTGAAACTATAAAGATGACTCACCAACTTAGTGCTATAGTGCATTCAATGGCCCCGAAGCTAGAGGATCCTGGTGCTTTCACCATTCCTTGCACCATTGGGAGCGAATTTTGCCAAGGCTTTATGTGATCTAAGGGCGAGTATCAACTTGATGCCCTACTCAGTGTTTAAGACTTTGGGCATTGGGCCACCTACAACTTCCATGAGATTACAAATGGCGAATAGATCAATGAAGCGACCTTTGGGTATCGTTGATGATGTGCTTGTCCGGGTGGACAAATTTATCTTGCCAGCAAATTTTGTGATGTTGGATTGCGAGGCAGACTATGAAGTCCCGATCATATTGGGGAGACCTTTCCTTACTACAGGAAAGGCTCTAGTAGATGTGGAAGCAGGGGAACTCACTTTCAGGGTGGGTGATGAAAAGGTAATATTCCATGTGTGCAAGTTAATGAAGCAGCCAATTGTACCGAAGTGTGCTCATTTGCGGATCTAATCACGGCTATGATAATTGATGATACAAGTGCTAAGATTAATGTGGAGGACCCGTTGGAGGCTGTGTTGTAAAATTTGGATGTCAATGATGATGCAAGCAGAGTGGAGTGCGTCAACGCCTTACATGGAATGGGCTATTATTCCTATGAGCCTAGAAAATTGTCTTTGGATCTTGAAAATCGGAAAACTCCACCGACCAAACCATCAATTGAGGAGCCACCAGTGTTGGAGTTGAAGCCATTACGTCCACACCTCAGGTATGAATTCTTAGGCCCTAGTTCTACTTTACCAGTTATTCTTTCCTCTTGTCTTACTAACTTGCAGGTAGATGCCACCTTGGCGGTGCTCAAAAAGAGGAAGAGGGCAATTGGATGGACTTTGGCCGACATTCGGTGAATAAGCCCCACATTTTGCATGCACAATATTATTTTGGAGGATGATGCAAAACCCTCCTTGGAACATCAAAGGAGGTTGAATGAAGCAATACAAGAAGTGGTGAAGAAAGAAGTGATAAAGTGGTTAGATGCCAGGTTGTGTACCCCATTTTCGATAGCTCATGGACTTCTCCGATGCAATATGTGCCGAAAAGGGTGGTATGAATGTGGTCACAAATAACAACAATGAACTTATTCCCACTCGGACAGTTACCGGATGGAGGGTATGCATGGACTACCAGAAGCTGAACAAGGTGACCAGCAAGGATCACTTCCTGTTGTCATTCCTTGACCAATTTCTTGATCGCCTTATGGGGCGTGCCTCTTATTGCTTTTTGGATGGATACTCGGGATATAATCAAATCTAAATCGCTCTGGAGGATCAAGAGAAGACCACCTTTACTTATCAATATGGCACCTTTGCTTTCTCTCGGATGCCATTTGGGTTGTGCAATGCTCCGGCGACATTCCAACGATGTATGATGGCTATTTTCACCGATATGGTGGAAGATATTAATGGATGATTTTAGTGTGGTTAGTGATTCATTTGAAGAGTGTTTGGGTAATTTGGATAGAGTTTTGGCCCAGTGTGAAGACACCAATCTTGTGTTAAATTGGGAAACATGCCACTTCATGGTTGAAGATGGCATAGTGTTGGGCCACAAAATTTCAAAGCGTGGGATTTAAGTTGACAAAGCCAAGATAAAGGTGATTTCAAGGATTCCTCCCCCCAATTTTTTCAAGTGGGTGAGGAGTTTTCTTGGGCACGCGGGGTTTTACCGGAGGTTTATAAAAGATTTTTTGAAGGTGTTAAACCCCTTGTGCAAGCTTCTAAGAAGGATGCCAAGTTTGTGTTCGATGAGGGATGTAAGCAAGCATTTGAGCTTCTAAAGCTTAAGTTGACCACTACCCCTATCATTACCGCACCAAATTGGAGCTTGCCCTTCGAACTCATGTGCGACGCAAGTGACGTTGTGGTTTGGGTTGTCTTGGGTAAAAAAGTTACCAAAATGTTTCATCTGGTGTACTACACAAGCAAGACCATGGATGAGGCTCAAAAGAACTACACAGTTATTGAGAAAGAGTTGTTGGCCATAGTGTATGCAATGGAAAAGTTTTGGTCGTATCTTATGGGGGCCAAAGTCATAGTGCACACCGATCATGCCGCCCTTAGGTAATTGATGACAAAGAAAGACTCCAAGGCAAGGTTGATGCGATGGGTGTTACTACTCCAAGAGTTTGATCTAGAAATTGTGACTGGAAAGATAGTGAAAACCAAGTTGCGGACCATTTGTCTCACTTGGAGGAGGAAGGAAGGCCATGTGATGGCCTAGATATCAATGATGCATTTCCCGATGAGCAACTATTTTCTGTGTCGATGAGTGATATGCCATGGTTTGCGGACATTGCTAATTTCCTTATGACTGGCATCATCCCATGCGAGCTCACTTCTAACCAAAGGAAGACGCTCAAACGAGATAGTCTGGACTTCTATTGGGACTAGCCATACTTGTTCAAGATTTACACCGACGAAGTGATCNTGTACTACACAAGCAAGACCATGGATGAGGCTCAAAAGAACTACACAGTTATTGAGAAAGAGTTGTTGGCCATAGTGTATGCAATGGAAAAGTTTTGGTCGTATCTTATGGGGGCCAAAGTCATAGTGCACACCGATCATGCCGCCCTTAGGTAATTGATGACAAAGAAAGACTCCAAGGCAAGGTTGATGCGATGGGTGTTACTACTCCAAGAGTTTGATCTAGAAATTGTGGACCAGAAAGGTAGTAAAAACCTAGTTACGGGCCATTTGTCCCGCTTGGAGGAAGAAGAAAGGCCATGTGATGGCCTAGAGATCAATGATGCATTTCTTGATAAGCAAATACTTTCTGTGTCGATGAGTTACATGCTATGGTTTATGGACATTGCTAATTTCCTTGTGACTGGCATCATCCCGTGTGAGCTCTTATAACTAAAGGAAGAAGCTCAAACGGGATAGTCTGGACTTCTATTGGGACGAGCCATACTTGTTCAAGATTTGCACCGACGGAGTGATCCGGAGGTGTGTACTTGAGGAGGAGCAATTTAGCATCCTAGAGTCTTGTCATTCCTCCCCCTATGGTGGCCATCATGGAGGGGCGAGGATGACTTCAAACGTTCTGAGTTGTGGTTTTTATTGTCCAACCTTGTTCAAAGATGCAAGTGATCTAATAAAAAGGTGTGATCAATGTCAACGAGCGGGCGGGATTTCTAAGAAAGATAAGATGCTTCTACACACCATTCTTAAAGTTGATATCTTTGATGTATGGGGTATCAATTTTATGGGCCCTTTTGTAAGCTCGTACGGAGACACCTACATTCTTGTAGTGGTTGATTATGTATCAAAATGGGTTGAGGCCGTGGCCTTTCCCAACAACGAATCTAGGAGTGTGGTGGCATTTCTGAAGAAGAGCATTTTCACAAGGTTTGGTACGCCTCAGGAAATTATTAGTGATGGAGGATCGCATTTTTGTAATAGAGCTTTTGATGCTTTGCTTTCCAAGTATGGTGTAAACTACAAAGTGTCTACGCCTTATCATCCTCAAGCAAGTGGCCAGGTTGAAGTGTCCAACAGGGAGATTAAGAGCATTTTGTCTAAAACTGTCAATGCCAATAGCATCGATTGGTCTAAAAAGTTAGATGATGCTCTATAGGATTACCGGACCACTAACAAGACTCCAATTGGTATGTCTTCGTATCGGTTGGTGTTTGGGAAAGCATGTCATTTACCAGTGGAGTTGGAGCATAAGGTTATGTGGGCCTTGAAGAAGTTGAATCTTGAGTGGGATGTAACTGCCAATCTTCGGGTGGAGCAACTTAATGAGCTTGACGAATTTAGATTCCATGCCTACTCTAGTTCATCCCTGTATAAGGATAAAATGAAATACCTTCATGAAAAGTATACTCGTGGCAAAGAAAGGTGGGAGATTTGTTGCTCTTATTCAACTCTAGGTTACGATTGTTCCCGGGAAAGCTCAAGTCAAAATGGAGAGGGACGTTTGGAGTAGTGTGTGTGACCCCATTTGGTGCTATTGATTTAAAGAAAAAAAATGGTGAAGTTTTTAGAGTAAAGGGCATAGAGTCAAGCATTATTTGGGAAAGTTTGATGATAGCCATATGGTGGCTCTTGTGCATTTCAAATGATTGGATGGTAACATGCGTCGTGCCGCAGCGTTAAATCAGGCGCTTCTTGGGAGGCAACCCATGTGTTTTTCATTCTTGTTTTTATTTGATTTTCATTGTAGTGTAGGATTGATTTTTGGGCTAACTGGTTGCGAGATGTTACATGATTGAGTTGATGCAGTGCAGGACATAATTGAAAACAAATGCACGGGTCTCTGAAGTTTACAGTGAGTCCGCACTACCATTTTGTATGGACCGCACTGGTGAGTGTAAAATGTAGCCTCTCTGAAGTTTGCCAGTGCGGCCGCACTACATTATGTGTTGTCCGCACTGGATAACTACAACCGCAATCCATTTTGTGCGGACCGCAGAGTGTTTCCTTCTCAAACTTGCACAAAACAGTGCAGTGCGGACCGCAGTCCATTTTCTGCGGTCCACCCTGGTAGGTGAGAATGGTCCCCAGGGGTTTTCTATAAATAGTCTCTGAGGGCCTCCTTTTATCCTTTTCGAAACTTCGATTCTCAAAAGCTCATAAACACTGTTCATCCTTGTTTCTACTCGTAAATAACTACTAAGATCCATCATTCATTATTTCGTCTAATAACTGGTAACATTATAATCCTCTTTACTTGTTTAATTTGGTTAATTTGGTTTAAATTGTTTCTTTTCTTGTTTTCCTTCCTTCTCTTTTCTTATTTTCTTTCATAAACCAAATTAGGGTAGTTAATCTTCTAATTAGAATGGACTTGATAAGTGAATACAATGGGTAACATGTAGGAACATGCATTACGGACAAAAATTGAGCTTAAAATCAAAAATCTGGAAACCCTAATTTAGTGCCAAAACTGGTCACTTAGTGCGGTTCGCGGTACCATTTTGTGCGGACCGCACTGATGAATTTTGAGAAGCTAAACTTTGGGCAGTGTGGATCACGGTTGATTTTGTGTGCTCCGCACTGGCCCTAGTACGGCCGCAGTTGCTGTTGTGCGGTCCGCACTTCCAAGATACAGAGGATGTATTTCTGCACCCTATTCTTGTGCGGACTGTGGTTGATTTTGTGCGGTCCGCACATCATTTTGTGCTGTCTGTACTGGGCTGTTTTCTGCAACATGTCTGCAACAATTTCATTATGTTCTACAACACTATTTTATCTGAAACTACTGATACTAACAAGTTATTTGAATTGTAATTGCAGACAATAATGAGACAACGAGGAAAAGGTTCAAAATAACCGGGAAAAGCAGAATACTCCCGGGGAGGGAAGAAGAAAATGATCAAACTCAATCCCCAAGTCTGCGAAAGCATTAAAAAGACAAGAAAGCTGATCAAAGCTGCTGATAGAGTTGCTTCACATTCCTCAAAGAGTGAGTATGAGCCCTCCCAGGATATTTCTTCAGACTCCGTGCCAAAATATGTTGAAGACTGGCCGAAGAGATTTAGGCTAAGAGAAACTCCTCCACCATCACCACTGCCCAAGTACCAACAAATGTGGTTTCTGAGTCGTCTGAGGGCTCAGCACCAGGTAGTAGGGAATACTCCATCTCTCCCACAGCTTTTTTATCCGGAGA
The DNA here is from genome assembly GCA_026770625.1 of Nicotiana glauca. Classification (NCBI taxonomy): domain Eukaryota; kingdom Viridiplantae; phylum Streptophyta; class Magnoliopsida; order Solanales; family Solanaceae; genus Nicotiana; species Nicotiana glauca. Next base: position 33,854 of record MU713345.1, read on the forward strand.
GGGTGGAGGAGGGGATGAGGAGGTAGTAGAGGGAGATGAGGCAGTGGCAGAAAGAGGAGAGCCAAGTGTTGGGGTTGTTGATAGAACGAGGAAGCCGGAGGTTTGGCGAGATAGATTCGTAAGTGAGGTGGCATACCACAAATTTTGGGAGTGGTAGCCGGTGAGAAAGCTGATTCCGAAGAGGAGCTTCATTGATATAGACCTATTACCCCACAACCCCAACATGCAGAGATAGTTTAGCACTAGAGCGGGCTAGGAACATTTTCTAAAGGAGTGTGTGGATGCCAACGAACACATGGTCAAAGAGTTTTATTGCAATGGAGACCACATCAAAAAGGGATCCAAAGTGACCAAGGTTCTAAATCTGACAGTGTTATTCGAAGGGAAGTACCTCAATGAATACCTTGGCCTCAATGAGGAGGATGAGACCCTATATATGGTGAAGTTGGAAATGGGTGAGGAGGTTCGTCCCTGGCTAGTGCAGTACCTGGCAATCCCAGGTACCACCCCAACTGGTTGACCGCTGGAGTCAAGATCTTGAGACGGATGTTAAACTTTGAGGCACAGGGATGAGAGACCTTTGTATGTAGCAGGTTGGACCCCATGACACATGATAACACCCTTCCTGTTTCACAGGCTGTGCTGGTGGCTTCTATCATGGCAGGGTACCCCATCAACGTGGGGAATGTGATGTCCAGAATCATTTCTATAGTGGGTGCAGAAGATGACCGGAACTATCCTTTCCCCAGCACCTTCACAATGTACTTCCGGGACTTGAAGGTGGACAAGAGGCCCTATGACATCAAGGTCAAGGTGAAAGCCCTATTTTCCCGGTACAGCATGCAGGGGGATGACAACCCCAAAAGCAAGAATTTCAAAGCCGCAACGGGCCAGTCTGAAGAGCTAGTTGTGGTAGTAGTCCCTGTTGAGCCTACATCCACTTCCACAGATGTGCCTCCCGGTCCTTCTACATCCACATCCACTCCTACTGGCCCATCCACATCAGCAGGCCCGGAGCTTTCATCTTCCCGAGCCTATCTTATTACTGCCCACCGACTGAGGCAGGTGCTTTTTAGCATAAACAACTGGATACAGACTACCTCATCCAAGTTGTCTTCACTCACTACTGTATTAGAGGCTCAATCGGCACATCCAGCTCCACAGGTTCCGCAGTCGATAGAAGATGTGCTCAAGGAGATACTTGACAACCATAAGAAGATCCTCAACACTCAAGCAGTGCTCTCAAAGGCAGTTGATTTACATAGCAAGACTCTTAAGGAGCTTACTGAGGAGCATAAGAAACTGAGGAAGACACGGGCCTCCAAGGAGTCCGTGAAGGAGCTGCGTGCAGATGTTGACAGACTGAAGGCTTATCACCTGCCTTTAGACTTATTGCTCGAGGACCCAGTTCCAGTAGCTCATCCACAGCAGGAGCAATTACAGAGGTCTCCGAAGAGGAGGAGGATTATTCCTAGAGCTGATGATGCTATCATCTAGTTGGCGGACCCACCGGAGACTTCCTCCAGTTAGCTACAGGATGTACCAGTTCCAGAGCCTGTCCAGGTTCAGGCCTAGGTCCCAGTAGCAGAGCAGCAGGCAACAGGGGATCAGTCTGAGGTTCCCGAGCACACAGAGGACCCAGGGACCACACATGACCCTATGCATACACACGGTCCATAGGGAGTCTTCTATATCCTTTCCCTCTTACCTTTTGATGCTTTATTTAGACTAGTTGGCATCGAGGACGATGCGAGCTTTCATTTGAGGGGGTAGGCTCTACTATTCATTTGGATGATTGTATATATATTTGATACATTTTTATGCTTTCTTTATCTTTTTATCTTTGGTCTGTATATAATTTTAATATTTTGTTACATTTAAAATATTTTTATTTCACTTAGGGTTTGTATATAAAGTTATATCACATTGTATATATTCATCCCATCCATTGTATATTCAAATCCCCTCTTGTACATATTCATTCTATTTTCTGCAAATTTTTTCATTTTTAGCTTCTTATTTGTGATTCATAGATTTTTGTTTTTGAAGTTTGCAATAAGCTTTTGGTTTTCTTAATGCCACAGTTCTTTCCAAAGGTGGGGTGTTGTGTGAACCGGGTGGCTCTTCCCAATGATAGATGGCGTGTCAACCTTCTTAAGGGTTTGAGTCTGTTTTTCTTTTTGTTTTTAGTAGTTAGTAGTTAAGGGTGCCTCGAGCAAAGCTTCACTTGGGCCTAGCACATTTGCCTTTGATCTTATGGTTAAAGATAAATTGTTGTGTTTAGGATGGTGAAAGTCGTGACCTTGAGACTCTTGTGTTGACCGATAATCATCAAGTGGTTTTTCGGGACCATTTTGTGCTCAAATCGTATCTAAGGTCGTTATGGGCCCCTGACTCTAGGTCTTTAGCAATCCCTTAGCTTGTGTGGTAAGTAATTGAATTGTAAGTCCAAGTCCCGAGCCATTGGTCTAAAACTTGCCCTGAATGTTTGTTGAGGTGAAATCGTAAGTGAATTTTGACTTGAGACATGATTATTGAATGTCCTTGCTCCAAATGATAGTTTGAAAAATCCCATAGCCTACCAATGATAAGATCCCCAGTTAACCTTTTTGAGACTTAAACCTTTTTCTTTCAAGAACCATGATACAAGCCTATACCATTTCTAAAAGATACCCTCTCTTGGCACCCAATCTTTCCTTTATCACATGGCAAAGGTATAAGTTTGGAGGGAGAGACGAGGATTGCAACAAAGTGGTAAAAAGGCGCAAAAATGAAGAAAAGGAAAGGCAATGAAAAAGAGAGAAAAACAAAAAGACAAAAAGAATGTTCAATGTGAAAAAGAATAAAAAGGGATTCAAGAAAATCAAAGAATGAAAGGTGTGGGAACTTGAAAAAGGAGAAAATGTGTGAAATGCCTAAGAAAGAGTGACAGTGTGTCTCTCTAACCCCTTAGAAAGAAGTGAAAATGACTCAAAGAGTCAAGTGAATGGATGCCAAATGAATCAAAAGAAGTACTTAAGGGAAGATGGAACCCATTTAGACCAAAACATTCCCTACTCTGAACCAAAAGCCTTCACAATGTCTCCACAAAAGGCCTATATGATCTTGAGTTGAATGAAGCTTACATTAGTAGATACTCACATAAGGGGCAAGAATATGGTACCTAGAGCCGGACTTGTGATTTTTTCTTGAGAGAGATGAGAGAATTCCCATTAACCTCATTTTGTGTGCCATTATTCTAAAGGTGAGGTTTGCTTAGGGAGAGTTGAAGATGTGTCAGTTTGGGTTCCACAATGACCAAAGTAATTGAAAGAGTTCTTTGATGTGCTGAATCAACTCTTGATGCTCTTGTGTCACACTTGATCCATGGTTTTTCAAAGAGTAAATGTTGTTAATGATTCATTTGTATTGAGCGCAATTGTTAGTCCCAATTGAGGCTAGTTGAAGTCACTTTAGGGCAGCTAAAATTTTTCTTGGACATTCTCTTAAAGGGTGGGTCTTATTTTGTTTGCTTGAGGACAAGCAAAAGCTTAAGTTTGGGGGAGTTGATAACTACGGATTTTGATGCATTTTATACTACTTCTTGCTTATTCTTTGATTAGAAATTTATACAAAATATTCCTAAAAGGCTCACAAGTTGTGCTTGATTGCAGGTTTAATCAACAAAGTGACAAGTTGTCAAAGATCGGCTTAAAAGGAGTGAAACTTGGACAAGTGACAAAGGCAAGGCAAGCTCAGGCAAAACAGGCCCAGTGCGGCCGCACTACGCTTTGTGTGGTCCGCACTGCAAGATTCAGAGAGCTGGTTTTCAGGCATTAAGGCCGTACAGACGTACTAGGTTTTGTATGGTCCGCACTGAGGGCAATGCGGCCGCATTACCATTCTGTGAGGTCCGCAGAGCCAAGGTTCAGAGAAGATGCATAAGGGAATTTTAAAGCCTGTGCGGTCCGCGGTCAACTTTGTACGGACTACATTAGAAGCCTCCATGGCCGCAGTCCATTCTGTGTGGTCCGCGGAGCCCAAGTTCAGAGAGGGAAATTTTGAAGGCCAAAGCCTAGTGCAGACTGCGGTCCATTTTGTGCAGTCCACACTAATCCCGTAGGGGTAATTTTGTCCAAATTTTTTAGCTTTGTATAAATAGATTCTTTTTCCATTTTTAGGGTATCAGATATTGTATAACATTAGTTGCACTCATGGGTCAACTTTTCTTAGCCATTTTGGGCATTTTTACTTACTTTTCATCATTGAATCTTTGTATTTAGCTTAGTAATTAATTAATATGTTTTTATCTTGTTCTATTTCTTGCTTTTCTTCTTTGAATATGAGTAGCTAGACCCCATAGCTAGGGTTGTGGCTCAACCCTAGTGTGGGTAATTGATGGGTCTTGCATTTTAGGGCTAAATTGACTATGGGTGTTTGATATTTGGGTCAATTTCATGGTTAAATTGCTGAATTAGTGGTTGCAAACACTAGTTTGTGTTTAGTTGACTAGGGTTCTTCTTGAGAAAGAGAGTCTAAGTCTTCGAAATTGATCCAACAAGGAATTGGGGCATACTCAAGAGATTGATAGCCCCAATTCAAGGGTTAAACCTCGAGAGAGTAATACCCGACTTGAACCTTAGTTGCTTGTGCAAATTTGCATACCCAATTGGTCTTGAGAGAGTCAATTAGGCAAAATCACTTGAACCACTGAGAGGTGTAGAGTGGGTAAATTAGTGCAACGATTATATCATATTCCCCAAATATGTCAAAGATGCCTTAGACTCAAGTACCCTTCAGTTGACCACCTAGGCGGAAGTCACTACCCTAGTGTCCTTTTAAACCATTAGATACAACTTGCAATCTTCAACTCTTAGTCTAATTTACAATTTGTAGTTTGATCAAATTAGAATTATAAAGAAAATCCCAAAAATGAATAGAAGAGCAATTAAGAGCATATACGCATTCCTAAACTAAATAGATACCCGATTCCAATTCTAGCTCTCTGTGGATATTGATCCTGACCCAAAATTGGGTAAAAGCTATTGCGACCCTCTCTTGCTACTTATTAGTAGTGCGGAGTTGGTAGCGATCAGGCACGTGCAATCAATCCTTCTCTAAGACCACTCTAGAAGAATTTGAATGTATAGAAAGAGTTGGTGGGAGCCTCTCGACCATATCTCAGCTGATAAACGCTCAAAATGTAGCTTTTGAGGAATTGAGAAGGCTTAGGGCTCGAAATTCAATATTGGAAACTCAGCTTAGCCAAGCAGCTAAGGGACCTGATTCTGTACATGAGGAGGTCACCCGATTAAGAAAGGAAAATGAGAGACTTCGGGCTCAATTACTTAAAGAACAACTGGCTGCAAATGCTAGACTCTCTTCCTCCAAGCTTCATTCTTCCAGTGTTTCCTAGGATCCTCTTAGTGCCAAGTTGTTTTTGCTCCAACATTCTGTGGTTGCTATTTTGCTTTTGTTTTTTTGTTGTGATGGCATGTTGAACTTAACCATTACTGCTCATGACTTACTCAGTACAATGTAAACATTAATGAAACAGTTTCCTTTTTGTTGCCTGTACACTAATGTGTTCCTCTAGCTTCTCTTTTCTATCATGTTGTGTGCACATATATGGCATGAGCTATCTATGTCAGACTTTCTTTATGCTTATTACATGTTTGTTCTCTTCGACATACGAGTTGCTCTTTTTAATGATGCCAAAATGGGGAATATATTATGAAAGAAGAATAAGAGGGTTAAGGGGTAAGTTGTTAAGGGGGAACTGATTAAGGGGGGACCTAAGGGGGAACTACTGCTAATTTTTCATTTGGTTAATTTTCAATTCTGATCTAAACAAATGCTTTTTATGCCTAAGTTTTCCATCATTAAAAAGAGGGAAATTGATGGGTTTTCAATGACTTAGCCTTATGTTTCTTATTTTTGATGATCTAACAAACTTGTTGTCTAAGAACCAGATAGAGAATCCTGTCCCACGGATGCACATCACATGTAAACTGTTCGAAAGCTGACAATCAGCGAATGGATGAACAACCATAGGAAGGAACACAACAGGAACCCGATGAGTTGGTCTCTTAGATGTCTACTACAACAGAACAAGTCAGTCGCTATACGCAATCAATATAAAGAGAAGCACAACAGGGACCTGCTCCCTTGGGGTTCTCTAACAAAATCACATGTCAAGTGCATAGCTGGAAAGTAGCAGAAGAAAGTGACCATCTAGAAAATGTTACAGATGAGGAACACAATCAGGACCAGGTCCGTTTGTGTGTTCTTAGAGAAGTACAAAATCCACCAGCCACCTGGAATGCAACTGCCCAGAAGTGGCTATGCAGACAGTGCAGCAGTCATTTCTCACTGAGAAGAAGTACACTAAGAGTTGACGTCACTACCCATTGTGATATCTTTACTGATAAAATAATTCGGTGCAAGATACACTTCACTTGTGCATTCAGTGATATTCTCTCAAGCAAAAGAAGCATTCATCTGGCATTGAAGTCACTGGTGTGTCAAGAACAAGAAGACAACTCCACTAAGGATTAGTTTCTAGCAGAGTCTTATGTATGTCCATAGTTGAGTTGTAATCTTGTTAATCTCTCACATTGTAATTCCTAGTTTGCTTTCTTAGAAGCACTATTTTAGGAACAAACCAAATTCGTAAACTTTAGAGTTTATGTTGTGACTAGGAGTAGTCTTAAGTTAAATCTTCTGTAACTAGGAGAGTTATAGATTGTAACGACCCGAAAGGTCGTTTTTAGAATTCATGCCCTGATCCCCTATTAACTACTTCCCCTAAGTTCAATTCTGCTATTTTTGGTTTGTCGGGACGTTCTGTATTAGGATTCGGAGTGTTTTGGGACACTTAGTCCCTAAATGAGAGCTTAAGAGTTGAAAAATGGTCCGTAGTCGGAACAGTGTGAAGACAACCTCAGAATGGAAATCTGATGGTTCCGTTAGCTCCGTTAGGTGATTTCGGGGTTGGGAGCATGTTTGGAATGTAATTTGGAGGTCCGTGGCTCATTTAGGCTAGAAATGCCGAAAGTTTGTATTTTGGTAATTTCCGGTTGATACGTGAAAATTTGATCCGAGGGTCGGAACGGAATTTCGGAAGTTGCTGTAGCACCATCATGCCAATTGGGATGTGCGTGCAAAATTTCAGGTCATTTGGACGTGGTTTGGTCGAGTTTTTGAGCGAATGCGTGTTTTTGAAGTTTTGAAAGAGCTTAGGTTTGAATTCGATGTAATTTGAAGATTTTGATGTTAGTCGAGGTGTTTTAATAATTGGAACAAGTTTGAATAGCGTTATAGGGTGCATTGGTATTTTTGGTTAAGGTCCCGAGGGCCTCGGGATGAATTCGGATGGCTAAACGGAGAATTTTTTGACTTAGGAAGATTTTTGGCATGCTGCTTCTGATATTTTCGCTTCTGCGGTCTTGGAGACGCATAAACGGCCAGGAAGCCGCATAAGAGAAAGTGGGCATTTGGGCCAGGAATCGCTGAAGCGAGGATTTTTCCGCTGAAGCGAGATCGCTTCTGCGATGGGAAGACCGCATAAGTAGTTTTGTCGGGGTTTGAAGGAAACCGCAAAAGCGGTAGTTTGTCCGCATAAACAGGACCGCAGAAGCGGAAAATTGCCTGGCCAGAATGTTTAAGTTTTGGAAATGGGACTTCATTCCCATTTCCCATTTTTATCAATTTGGAGCTCGGTTTGGGCGATTTTAGGACAGATTTTCTTGGAGAACAACGGGGTAAGTGTTCTTATCTCAATTTTGGTTTTATAACACAAATCTACTACAAGTGTTGGTGTTTAATCTGAGGACTTTGTTGAAAAAGGGTAGAAACCCCTCTTGAATAGAATCACTAATTTGAAGGTCGAAATGATATGGGAATTTTGTAATTTTTGACTACAACTATTGTGATTGTGGATTGTTTATCTGTATAAACGTTACCGCTTGGGAGTTGTGAGGGAACATCGTACGTGCGAACCGTCCTCCTTTTTCATGTTTGTTGGTTGGTAGAATTTTTTTGGAAACATTTGCACAAGCATACACGTAGGTGAGTACTCCTATTAGAGGTGAATTCCTCCTGACTTTTCTAAGGGTGGTGGTACGCCTCGCTTATCCATTATATTTGGGAGAGTGGCCCTAGTTAGCCAGTTAGTTGTCGGTATGACCATGAGACTGATGGGGCAAAGGATGCCAATTGTTAGAATTCAGAAGCTAGGTCTTCGCGAATTGTGGTTAGATAGAGACTTGGTGAGATTGTGGAAAGAATGGGATAAGACCTTCTGTGAACATCATTGTATGATAGGAATTATTTACTTGTTTCTTTTCTTTGTTGTGTTGTGACCTTAGGATTTGGGTTGTGATTTTGCCGTCGTTTTGTATCATCATTTATTATATTCTTGTTGTTAATTGTTGTATTTACCCCTTATTGTGAATTGTAGCATTTTTGGTCGTTCACGCATTCTTTACATATTCATATGTCATTACCATTGTTCCTATGATTATACTGTTTATCGACCGGTAGGTGCCTTGACTGTTCCTCGTCACTACTCCATCGAGGTTAGTCTTGGTACTTACTAGACACCGCCGTGGTGTGCTCATACTACTCTTCTGCACATTTTTGTTGTGCAGATACAGGTACTCCCGTTCAGTTCCGCCAGTCTTGGAAGGAGGAGTATTGGTAGAGACTTCAAGGTATATCTACTACGTCCGCAGACCATGGAGTCCCTTTCCAGCTTTTTCTGTAATAAGTATAGTACTTCCAGTATTTTTCCTCTTTGTATAGATATTCTTGAGTCAGAGCCTCTTATGTATCCCCTTAGCTTGTGATTTGTGAGTTTCCGGGTTTTGGGAAGTTTTGATAGCTTTGAGGATTGTTGTGGTATGTGCCGAGCGGCACCTTAAACCCTGCTTATTTTTTTATTTTTTTTTAGTTTAGTTTTATTTAATTTCTTCCGCAAATTTTGGTTTATCTTTTGCATTGTTAGGCTTACCTAGTCATAGAGACTAGGTGCCATCACGACATGTTCATGGAGGGTGAACTGGGGTCGTGACAAGATGGTATCAGAGCTCTAGGTTCATAGGAGTCACAGATCACAAGCCGGTTTATTAGAGTCTCGTGGATCGGTACGGAGACGTCTGTACTTATTTGCGAGAGGCTATGTAACCGTTAGGAAAAAAATCCAATTTCACTTGATTTCCCTATCGTGCGAGATTTTTGACATCCACAACCTTAAACCTCTGTCTTCTACTCTCACACAGATGGTGAGGACACGTACTACTCGAGGCGATCAGGCACCCGCACCCCCTGCTGCAGCCGTCGGAGGTCGGGGCCAGGGTAGAGTTCGAGGACGCGCACGAGGTGCAGCGAGAGCGCCTGCGAGAGCTGCTGCCGAGGTACCACCAGCAGATCCAGCTGGAGTTCAGGCACCTTACACGGCCACTGCTACTACTACCCCATCCATTCAGGAGACTTTGGCACAGTTCATGAGTAAGTACACCACTTTGGCTCAGACAGGATTGCTTCCCCTTGCTGCAGCCACATCCCAGGCCGGGGGAGGAGCACAGACTCCCGCCGCCCGTGCTCCTGAGCAGCGAGCACATGTTGAGAAGGTTCCAGAGATTATTCCTGCGCCACCTGCACACCAGTTCAGCCCGAGGGCATGCCAGCGGCTTCCGAGCAGGAGCAGATGAGACTAGAGAGGTTCAAGAAGTATGATCCTCCGGTGTTCAGTGGATTAGCATCAGACGATGCCTTGGGGTTTCTTGATGAGTGTTACCGTATTCTCTGTACTATGGGTATCTCTGGATCGAGCGGGGTTTCCTTCACTACTTTTTAGCTTCGAGGAGCCGCCTATGATTGGTGGCGCACCTATGAGTTAGACAGTCCAGATGAGGCTGCTTCACTGACTTGGACTCGGTTTTTAGATATGTTCCTGCGAGAGTTTGTTCCTCAAAGCCTCAGGGATGCATAGCGCGCGGAGTTTGAGCATTTGCACCAAGGTGCTATGACCGTCTCGGAGTATGCTGTCCGTTACACTAGTTTGGCTAGACATGCCTCAACGTTGGTTTCTACTATTCGCGAGAAGGTGCGCCGGTTCATTGAGGGGCTTATTCCTAGCATCAGGTCCATCATGGCCCGTGAGTTGGAGATGGATATTCCATACCAGCAGGTGGTGAACATTGCTAGGAGGATAGAGGGTATGCATGCTAGAGAGAGAGATGGCAGGTAGGGTCAGGAGAGAGAGAGAGCAGACGAGATCAAGAGGGAGAGTTTGAGGAGGCGAGGAGTCCTCGTAGACCGATGAGATATACAGGTCCTTATTTTGGAGGCAGGGTGCGTCATGGTAGAGGTTTTGCGGGCCAGCCAGTTCAGTTCGCATTTCAGACTCAGCATGGTAACTCAGGTGATCATGGGTCTCGGAGTACCCGTACCGCACAGTTCCCACCGCCTCGTCAGTAGAGGGGTTGTTTTGAGTGTGGAGATACTAGCCACATGGTGAGAGATTGTCCCAAACATCGGACCAGTGTGTCCCAGCAAGCTATTCAGGCAGGTAGAGGGCGCCCAAGAGGGGGAGGCCCGGCTCGTTGATGTGTTCCATATGGTAGGTTTGAGGCCGGTGCGCCAGTTGAATAATATTCAGGTACGGATTTGGTTTATTGTTGAGAGGAACTATCTGTAGCCCATCACAGTTCTACCTATCAGGGTGAGTTCCTTGTTTGTTGTTCCATTTATGGAAGAGCTTCATGATTTGCACTCTATTTATGTGATTATCCTGTTGGGAAGTTCTATGAGTGATAGCCGTGTCTATTGTCTGTTTATAGCTGTTGTCGAAAGCTACGAGGCTAGTAGTAAATTCCTGTTGTTTGTTTTGGTAGGTTTGATGTCACTTTTGAGTATTCTTGCTTACGAGCTGTGATTTTTTATGCTCCACCGGTGTGGGAGTCAGGGTGTGTTGTAAATTATAGACATGATTGATCCAGTGAGAGTTTCTAGATGGGTTAGTATGAGCCCTACTTGTGATCTAGTGATTGAGGGCGGGACCCTCATGACTTCAGGTGTTTTGATATGTGAGGCCGTGCTGTGTGCTGCGGTGAGAGTTGTTTCAGTATAAGATCATTGTGAGTCTTTTATATGCTTTCATTCTTTCTTGATAGATGTTTTTGTTGAATTGTGTTTTAGAAGAATTTGTTCTAGTTTTATTTGCTTGTTATTTCCCTTATGTGTTTCCTTTCTTATACTCAGTCATTTCCATTCTATGCTTCTTGAGTTTAGCTTGTGGGGTGTGTACCTATTGGTGTTGGCTGAGATTTGGTTAATTGGGTGTTCTGTCATGTGGTTTTTGTGGTTATTGCATTATCACCAGTGTTGTTGAGGTTTTAAAGGAGTTCCTATCGGATAGGAGGCTTATGGCCGGTACGGATTTGATCTCAGGCAGGTATTGCTACCAGAAATGTGATTGTGGGCCTATGTGTGAGGAGTCATGTTGTGTGGTTGTACTCTGTGTGTGTTGACTTGTATTGAAATGGTTGGTTGAGACTGATATCGGATATGGATTTAGGATCGGGTCTTTTGGAAATGGCCGGAAGGAGAGAATTCTGGCTTTTGGGACACTTAGTCCCTAAATGAGAGCTTAAGAGTTGAAAAATGGTTCGTAGTCGGAACAGTGTGAAGACGACCTCGGAATAGAAATCTGATGGTTCCGTTAGCTCCGTTAGGTGATTTCGGGGTTGGGAGCGTGTTCGGAATGTAATTTGGAGGTCCGTGGCTCATTTAGGCTAGAAATGCCGAAAGTTTGTATTTTGGCGATTTCCGGTTGATAGGTGAAAATTTGATCCGAGGGTCGGAATGGAATTCCAGAAGTTGCTGTAGCACCTTCATGTCAATTGGGATGTGCGTGCAAAATTTCAGGTCATTTGGACGTGGTTTGGTCGAGTTTTTGAGCGAATGCGTGTTTTTGAAGTTTTGAAAGAACTTAGGTTTGAATTCGATGTAATTTTAAGATTTTGATGTTAGTCAAGGTGTTTTAATAATTGGAACAAGTTTGAATAGCGTTATAGGGTGCATTGGTATTTTTGGTTAAGGTCCCGAGGGCCTCGGGATGAATTCGGATGGCTAAACGGAGAATTTTTGGACTTAGGAAGATTTTTAGCCTGCTGCTTCTGATATTTTTGCTTCTGTGGTCTTGGAGCCGCAGAAGCGGAGCCGCATAAGCGGCCAGGAAGCCGCATAAGCGAAAGTGGGCATTTGGTCCAAGAACCGCTGAAGCGAGGATTTTTCCGCTGAAGCGAGATCGCTTATGCGATGGGAAGACCGCATAAGCGGTTTTGTCGGGGTTTGAAGGAAACCGCAAAAGCGGTGGTTTGTCCACATAAGCGGGACCGCAGAAGCGGTCCCTGGACCGCAGAAGCGGAAAATTTTTTTTACCTGGGCAGAATGTTTAAGTTTTGGAAATGGGACTTCGTTCCCATTTCCCATTTTTATCAATTTGGAGCTCGGTTTGGGCGATTTTTGGATAGATGTTCTTGGAGAACAACGGGGTAAGTGTTCTTATCTCAATGGTTTTATAACTCAAAATTACTACAAGTGTTGGTGTTTAATCTGAGGATTTTGTTAAAAAAGGGTAGAAACCCCTCTTGAATAGAATCACTAATTTGAAGGACGAAATGATATGGGAATTTTGTAATTTTGGTATGGTTAGACTTGTGAGAGTACAAGGGTTCTGAAAATATGAAAATTATTCGATTCCAAGACGTTGGATGGAGGGGCATTTTGGTCATTTTATCTATTTTCGCGCCCTAGCTCTAAATTTTATAGTGGAATCAGTTGTTTGCAATATTATTTACAATGTGTGATTTAATT
>MU713345.1:75397-93517 GCA_026770625.1 Nicotiana glauca
TGGGGGGAAGGGGGGGAGGTGGAAGAGGAGAAAAATAGAGAAGAAAGGTATAATAGTAGTAGTATATGATTAGCTACTCAAAAACCCTACGAAGAAGGGAAACCCAAACGTGCTGATTTATAGGGGGAGAAAGGGCTGATTTTTTGGGATGACACATCAGCTTCTTAAATTGCTACGCTTCTTTGGTTCTTCGTGTTTGCAACGCTCTTACCATTAAAGAAAAGAAAAAATAACTTGGTGCATAAAATATTCCCCGTTCGTTCACGCAGGGTCCGTGGAAGTGCGCGAGGTATTTTTCAAAGGTGTGTTGTAGACACCATATTCTAATGCAAGCATTAATGGTTGCTTTCACAGCTCGTACCCGTAATCTATAAGTCACATAGTGACAACTTTACCGTTGCTCTTTTTTTTTTGGATTCCCAACCGGTGTCCGGTACCCACATTGGGGCCCGATTAAATTCGGATTTGCGCCGAAAAATCCCACATTGGGAGGTAAAGCGCTCCCTAATAAAGACGACTTCATATCCCGAGACTCGAACCCGAGACCTCTAATTAAGGATGGAGGAGTACTTTACCGTTGCTCTTGCCATTAAAGAAGGGTAGTGTGGTGGGTTCAATTTAATGTCTTTCCAAATGTACCCAAATTTGTAGAAAAGAACACACTGTTATTTTGGCTCTATTTTTGAATGCTTCTATGACCATTACCCCACCTCATGTGAGTCTCACAATTATTTTCTTATATCCTTCTCACATGATTAATGGGAATAAGTTAATTTTATTTAGGTAGTAGTAGAATATAATAGTTAGAATTCAAATCGTTATAGCTATAGGAGGATGTAGCAATCTTTGTTACTAGTTTGACATAATTCAGTATAAATTTCAATAAACATTAAATTTCAAACTCATAATAAATTCAGTACAATAAACTCATTGATAAAGTTTTAAATATTGAACTCATCAAACTTAAATTTGGATTAGCATTTGATTACATGAGAGAACTTCGCTTTCAGAATTGCTACTCCTCTATTTCTTTTTCTTCTTTTAAATTTTGAAATAAAATATAATAAATGCTGGGTGATTTTCTCAGTAATTATTTGTAAGACCGAATGATTTATTTATCCTTTCCATTAAGTAAGAAGAGTAAATTATATAACAGATTCGTTTGATTGCTTCTCCCAGAGTACTTTAACTTATCCTAATTCCTAAGCAACAACTCGTACATAATTAGTCTAAGGTAACGCCAAATCTTAAATGTTATTTTCCATAATTAAGTTATTCGTAGGTCAAAAGCACGTTAATGTGGCGACACTTTAGACTGGAATATATATATACTCAAAAGGTTAAAAATGAACCCTCAACTTTATGGAACATAATTTTTTACTAAAAATGAAAAGAATTACTCCTAATAAAAATGAGTAATCCAGTTAGCTTCTTTAATCTTTGGGCGTATGGAAACAATATATACTTCTTCTCAACTTTGCGCATGAATTCATATCGACAAAGTATTAGTATTAAGTAATGTGCTTGAAGCCCCATTCAATAAAGTCATATGCCTTCTACATATCCAGCTTCATCATACGCCTAGGTGACACCCCTCTTCTTCCATATCTTTTTACAAGTTCATGGCTGAGGATGATGTTATCTGTTATCACTCTTCTAGGGACAAAGGTAGACTGCGATTTATCAATTAATACATCCATCACCTTTTGTAATCTCATGGTTAGGATCTTAGAGATCACTTTATACAAAGTAGTGCAGCAGGAGATTGGTCTAAATTCTTTAATGCTGGTAGGATTCCTTACTTTAGGGATCAAAGTGATTGTTGTGCAGTTGATAGGTTTGTACATTTGAGCTGATTCAAAGAACTCTAGAACAGCCTTAGTCACATCCTCTCCTATTACTACCCATGCTTTTTTGAAGAATACTGCATTAAATCTATCATAACCAGGTGCTTTTAAATCACTGATGTCCTTCAATGCTAACCACACGTCCTCCTTAGTCACTGGTTGAATAAGTTAGTAATTGCATCAATTTCAAATAGCATGAGGAAAATACATCTCTATGCCTATATGTCAATATGTGTGAGAAGTCATGAATGACGTGATACCGTACATCATGAAAAAAAATGCATATCTATGCATGTATGTCAAGTGTGCATGTCAAATGCGATAGAACTCAGTGATAAAACCATATGCATACTCTCCAGAGTATCAATTCACTCAGTCCTCCCAGTCACCCTGTC
This sequence comes from Nicotiana glauca, assembly GCA_026770625.1. NCBI lineage: Eukaryota > Viridiplantae > Streptophyta > Magnoliopsida > Solanales > Solanaceae > Nicotiana > Nicotiana glauca. The sequence goes on from MU713345.1 coordinate 77,640, forward strand.
ACAACCCAAAATCCACTAGTCGTGATGGCACCTAACCCAACCCGCTAGGTAAGCCAACTAATAACTATCCAATTTCAATAATGTTAACAAGTCAATTAGACAGAATAAATTATCTGGATCCATTACATTTTCCAATGATTGGTAGTACAAATCGTGAGCTTATAATAATAGAGTTTACAAAGGTGATATGAAGTAAATAAATCTTCTGTTTGAAAAGTATATAAATAGAGTTTTATAATCTAAGGCTACCATGAACAAGAGGCAGCTACAACAGGGACACAAGTACACCTTTGAATCCAGCAACCATCGAACACAACAACATCGGCATCCGGAATCTACACGCAATGTGCAGGAAGTGTAGTATGAGTACAACCGACCCCATGTACTCAAAAAGTAACAAAACTAACCTTAGGTTGAAAGCAGTGACGAGCTAGAACATAGGTCGGATCAAACACCAATAATCAATAGCAGTTCATACAACATAGAACATATAAACAAGGAAATAATCTCAGAGATGAAAATGTTCAGCTTTTGCACAGTCTTCGAAAAATAGTTCCGCTTTTCAAAAATATCAGTGAAACCCAATTCCTTTACCGGAATGCAGGTACATCTTCAATCCCAGCTTCTGTCAATCACAGCAATATCAACAGTCAACATCTGCACGCAAGGTGCAAAAGTCTAGTATGAGTACAACCGACCTCATGTACTCAATAAGTAACAAACCTAATCTTAGGTTGAAAGTAGTTACGAGCTAGAACAAAGGTCGAGTCTGACACCAATAGCGAGTGACAGTTCATAACAACATAAAGCAAGTAATAAAAGAAGTAACTCAGAGACAAAAAAATAAAAAAGAGCTCAGTTTTTTCATAGTTCCCGAAAATAGTTTCGCTTTCAAGTATATCAATGAAAACCCAAGTCTTTTATCAAGTTGCCAAAAATATGAGTAAGCTCAAAAACTGTAATTCTTCCCAAAACCTAATACTGAACACAAAGAAATAACACGAAATTACTTTTATCGTTATTTTTTAAAGATTTATCAAATAAAATAAATTAAGTTCTTTTTGTGGTCTTTTAGAGATTTTTTATATTATAAAAGTCTTTTAGAGATTTGATAATGAAGTGGTTGATCCTATATAGCTCATAGAAAAAAATTGATTAGTATGACGTAAACTTGAAAACTGACTAATATTGAATTAATATTTAATAATAGTAACTTAATATATAAAAAATATAAGAAGATGTAATTTATTGGGGAAAAAAGTTTAATTAATGACAACACATTTAATTTAGAATATATTTATTTTTTCTATTTCATCCTTATTGCTTCAAGTTTTATTTTTAGTAATTTGACTCTTAATAGTATACTATAGGCAATTTCTTTCACTCTAGTGGTCTCCTTATGAAAATAAATCTAAATTAATTGTCAACTTAAATAATTTACTTGTATGATAAATTTTATAAATAAATTAATTAATTTTTCAATAATTAGTTAATTCAAAGAGTTATATTTGCTCTCAACTTTCACAAAACAGCTAATAATTTTTTAATGCAATTTTTTTAATATTAGCTCATTCTAAGTTTTAAATATATAACCGTTTTTATAATTTTATCAAAATGAATTTTACTTCCAAAAGGTAAAAAAAGCTAGTCTTACATTTCATTTTTGAATTTTTGTATTTATAGAATGATTAGTCATGTTAACTCTGTCAACTACCTCTCTCTCTCTATCTCTCTTTTCTTATATTTTTAAATATTTTTTAGTTATTTATTTTATATTGATTGTAGTTTTCAGTTATTTTGCAAAAGATAATAATTATATTTAATAGTAGTACTTATTAGAATGTAAATTTTTTTAATACAAAAATATTTTAGCAATAATGTTTGATTGAAGAATAAAATGACCGTTCAAATTTTCATGGACATTTGGATATATCAACTGATTATTTAAATTTTCTCACTTTTATAATAGTATAATAAGTAATGGATAAATTCCTTATTTTATCTCTTTAAATAGTTATTTTCGCCATCTTTTCGAAATAGATTGATTAGAATTCCTCTGATAATTCTCTCCTATATGTCAATGCCTTCAATTATTTATGTTGATAAATTAGTGATTTTTCTGTATGAGAATATAGAATTCGCGTTGGTGCCTAGATTCAATTTGTCAAATGGAAATTGTTCATAAAATTGATTGTTAACAAATTTATCAAATATAAATTATTTATTTAATGAAATAAAAAGAAAAGCAAAAAGGAGAACATGTTTAGGGACAACTAAAATATTGTCGAACATGTTAAGGATAACAAATGTTGGGAAAGTTCAGTTAAATTTAATGTTAAGATTTTTTACACGGTTCTATAAGGAAAGATTTAATAATTAAAAGTTTAACTAATTTCAAACTCCTAAATATTAGGAAAATAATCTAAATGACAATTTTGTCTAGTGTAAAAGGTATTTTTAAGGGGTAAAAAAGACAAACGACATTTCATTAAGGACCTTCGTGCTTTTAATATAGTACTAGTCTCTATACACGTGTGTTGCCACATCGTCAATTTTTTTGTCATTTAATAAAAATTTTATGTAAGAAATAATAATATTTTTAACCTTATTAATATTCAGAACATTTTTGGTTGAACTATGAAGAGAAAATTAAAGTAGTAAAAATATTAAATGTTTGCACTTCTTGATTAGGTGTTGTAATTTGCAATCCTGGTGGTAGATAATATTAATAATTTCGACCAAAAATTTTAGTGACAGCAAATTAAGAATTAGAGATCGAGGAGGCCATTTCATAAAGATATATTTGGCATTATTCCTGAGGAATCTGAAAATCTTTTCTTGGATAACTAGCAATAATATTTTCTACTATTGGCTTGGCTAATTAAATATATTGTTTGATGCAAATAATCAAATATAGTTATGTTTATCATGCACTATGTTAGATAGGGAGAGAAATTAAAAAATTATCCGAAATCATTATTTTTCAAGCAAAGGCAAAGAAATTTTTAATAGCTAAATGATCTCCAACAATAAATAAAAATTAAGAACTTTACCAAATCAGATCAACATTGATAAAAATAAAACAAATCATAATACCCCAAAAAAGAGAGGTTAAAACTCCATGTATGCAACTTGATTATATTGCATATCAGCATACATAGCATCTAACGTAAATAGAAGAAAGAGAGGAATTTATGAACGTGCTCTTCTAATTCAAGTAGGATTGACTTTGTAGGGCCAACATATGTGCAGTTTAAATTGATAAAGTATTATACTATCAGGTTATTTACTATTAGAACCTTAAATTATACAAATATTTAAGGGCATAAAAGTCGATCAATATTTTGAGGATATTTTAGTCGTTCAACATTTAATATAAATTATTCGTACTTTTATAATAATATTGGTTGATGATTGATGATAGATGATAGATGAAATATAAAACCGTCTTTGATAATATCTACTGTGATTTTCAAAATTTTGATTCGTTAAGAAATTAAACTACACTCCTATCACCTATGAAATCAAATTAAAACTTCATATTGTTACTTTTATATTTTTTAAATTGTTACTGATGAGAAAAGAGTAGTATAAGATCTTATGGTAAGATTACAAATTCACGTTTCACGAGAACACAAACAATTGTCTTCCTTCTTGTATTACTCAGCTTGTATGCCTTTTCAACTATTTATGATAATTAATTCTTAGTTTTGTGTAACTAATAGTGTACATATAATATTTTATACTATCAGTTAAATTGACCTACAAAGCAATTTTTCATAACAAGTAAGCATGACAAAGTAACCTAAAAAATAAAGTAACAACATATTATAGCCACTTATATTACATTGTTTGAAAGTGTAATCTTTTTACATTGTCAGTATATTATGTTAGAATCAAACTTGAAGACTTTCATCTTTTATCCAAGATCTATCATGTCAAATTATCAAGAACAAATACTAGATGCGAAAGCGTACCTGAATCCAAGAGTGCCATAGAGATCACTGAATCTTTTGGTCTACAGTCTTCCAAACCAAGACGTAAGTTGTTCTATTCTTTCCGATGATGGGATGTTAGAAAAAAAACCTTACGTTTGATTTGGGGACCATAACCCATTTAATAGGTACACAAGTTTATGTATTTCTAATTAGACCTCATACATTAGGAGGTATCTTATAGATCCATTTAACTTTAAACCTTAGGAAACCATTTTTAATTTGGGTCAACCTTTTAATGATAGCAACCAACATAAAATTATTCTTAATACCATATATGTAAATTTCCCAATCATGCAACTAATGCAAGATAACACAGTCATATATAACTTAACTTTTGCATAGCATCCTTGTACCAAAAGTGACGACAAGTTTACCTTTTTTGTATTTGGATACATTGCTAACTTACCACAATCGTGTAATAGGTTAGCAAAACCCATATATATATAAAAATAAAAGGTTAAACTCATCTTTATAAAAGAGTAGCTAGTTGATATAATTATCATCCACATTCACTGACTTAAAATCATGAATCAAATTGTATTCATATTATTGCCAATGCATTTTTTTCACTTTTATCCCGCGTCAGAAACTATTCACATTCGATAGCTGAAAATATATAAAATTTATATATATCATATGGAATGATATAATATTAAAATACACATTTTTCGACTATTATTTTGAGAGCGACCATACAGTGTCATTCTGCCAAATTTTCTTCACAATTTTTTAATATATAAAAAACAAAATAGACAAAAAATACAGGAAAATTGACATAAATTTTTTTTTGAAGAAGAGGAAAGGTTCAAAATACAATGATATCTCCTTTTCAACATAGAAAAGAAGCCATAGGAGGATTCTTAAATTAGAATGGGTTAATACGTAAGCTTTTTTGACGCTGCAATTCCACAAATGCAAGCAATCTCCATTCTCCAATGGTTATAAAAACAAAAAAAACAAAATGGCAGAACTTGTTTTGACTCCCAAAAAGAAAAAACTGATTCGGGTTTTGTCAGCGGTAACGGAGGACCCGGAAACTCCAAAATCCAATTAGGATTTTTATAAAACCAATATTTTACAGAGTTTAAACCCAACTCGCACCTTGAGCACAACGATCATCACGCGCTGAGAGTTATGGGTACAGATCTTGACCCGAACAAATGACCCGGTTACCCGTATTAATTACAGGTTGTACCCACACCAACAACCTTTTATTTAGAATTCAGAGACTAGTTAAAAAGGTAGGTCCCATAATTGTATTTTGAGGGAGAAGTGGGGCCAAGGCCAAGACCAGACAAGACAGAGAAACGTTTATGTTTGGGAAAAAAAGGTGGGACCCAAGGGGGGAAAATAGCAATAATGAGTTAATGATGAGGAGGTGTCACTCTCTATTTGCCAGACTTTTTAACGACAGCTCACTACAGCAACCTCCCACCCCCCACACTTTACATTTAATTCCTTTATCCGACAATTTGAAAAGGATAAAATCAATTCTGTAAACAGAAAAAATAAAAAAAATAAAAGAATGTTACCCTTTAGTCCCAATCTTAATAAACTCAACCTCAAAAATTATCTCATAAGTTAAAAAACGTCCAAGTTTATTTAAGGAGAGCTAATAACTCATCAGTGATCGATGTGTAAACTCAACACCCTTAATTCTAAATATTTAGAGCGTAGAAAATATAAAATGAGTAATCAACATCGAGTAATAATTGAAATGAGTTAAGACTCTAAAGTATGTTAAAGAAAGGCCGAATACATACGAAGACACTTAAAGTTGGCACGATTTTTCGTTTAGATATCTGAACTTAGTGGTGTTCCTAATGAGCACGTACATTATATGAACTTTGTTCCAATTAGGCACTTCTTGCGGAGTTTGGCACATAGAATGAGTCTCACTCAATATATGCGCATGAAGAGCCCAAAAAACAAATTTTTTTTGTCTTTTTTATTTCCTCCTTCTCCTCCCCTTTTTTCTTCTTCTTCTTCTTTTCTTCTTCTTCTTCTTCTTCTTCTTCTTCTTCTTCTTCTTCTTCTTCTTCTTTATGTCCACTACCATTTCCATCATTGCCTCCTCCACTTTCATCATTTCCTTTTTCTTCTTTATCAGTGTCACTACTCATATCCAATTGAAGATAAAGCAATTAATTTAAGCTTAAGCTCTCAAATTCAATCATCTTTCCGTTATAGAACTCTCAATTAATTTATTTCGAGTTGGTGTTTGTACTGAGAGGGCAAGGCTACGTCAACCGAGAAGTGGGACTCTGGCTGACCTTAGATCTAGATGAGACTAAAACTTTGGCTAGAGCATTCTCCACAGGCAGCACCAAATTGTTTGACCAAAAAGTCTTGAACAGTTTTGTTAAATTAATTAAGTAAATGATAATGGATAAATCCTAGCCAAAGATAATATATCCTAGATATGAGATAGGAGATAAGAATAAGCAAGCATAACTGAACATAGATTTAGTTAAAACAATGATTAAATCTGTCGCATAAGAAAAGGATGATGATTTTGATAATGAGCAATACATAGATTAAAAGGGTCACCGTTCTTGAACAAGGATGACCCCCATACATCTGATACAATGCTACTAAGGATGGATAATGAGGATCTAAGCTTCCCCTCTCCTTTATCTTTGACCAGAAGCCCGAGTAAATTATCTCTCCTTCTCTCTGAAGATATGTTTACTTGTATATCTGAGTTTTTTGCCAGACCCCCTTTTAGTTATTCTCTCCCATGATATTTATACAAAAATACTTATCTTTAACTAACGGTACTTAACTGGAGCACTTAAGTTCTTGGAATATCTTGTGGAATATTCCTCTAGGAACGTCTAAGGGTTGAACGAACCATTTAGGCTGGAGGGAGTGCTCGACCTCGACCGCAGCCAAGTCACTCGTTAGTGTATCGCTTCTCATACGTGACCTCGGCTCGGTTAGCTTTGGTCGTCCTCCCTTAAGTGAGATTCTTTTGTTCAGATTTTAACATATACAGTTAGTCCCTTCGCGCGTCGAGGTTGCCTTCGGGCGAGCTCGGTGGGCGGACTACATTGATAATATTTTTTAAGAAATCTGAGAATCATTGGCCGAAGAGTGATCCCCCTTTGTTGGCAGGATAATGAGGTGACGCTTCAAAAGCCGCACCTGACCGTTACATCAGTTTGGAATGACGCTTTCTTCACACGTCATTATGGCACATGTTCCCCATACGTTACATCATTTCCCTCACTTCTCCCATTTCGAAGCTAATGAATCGGCGTTTGGGCTTTCTTGATTAGGGTGCCTGTGTTCTTATAAATAGGGATAGGCACTCCAGTTTTGAATTTATGTGTTTTTAGAGCCCCTGAAGCCTAGTTCTTTTCTTCTTCGAACTTTGAGATTCTTTGTTTTCTTCCTCTCTTTAGTGTCCTTTGTTATTGTTACCTCTTTCATCTTCGTACTTCTTCTTCGCGTAATTAGAAAAATGGCCAGCGCTCCCTCTGATCTTGTGATGTTGGATGCAGATGCACCTCACCATGAGGAATGGGTGACCATTGTGGAAGATGAAAAATTTTCCATCATGGACGAGATAATCCCATGCTTCAGGAAAGCTAGATCGGACTTCAAGAGCTTGCCTGAGGATGAACCTGAACCTGTCATCTCTACGATGGATGCGGCGACGATCACTGTGTTTAGAACTAAGTGGCAAATCCCGGCCCATGTTGAAATAGTTCCCCCTGGTAGTGATGTAGTCCAAACACACCGCCCGGGGTACTGCGCATTTTACGCATACCCGTTTGTCGTTAGCTACACGCTTCCTCTTCCTTTTTTAGCAGAGGATTTTTGCTGCTTTTACAATGTGTCCCCGACTTAGCTCTCTCTGTTTATAGACAATCTTTTCCTTATGCTTATCAAATACGTGGAGTTGTCTAGCTGTGGTATTTCTCTACGCCACGTACTTCACCTCTTCGCCCCAAGTTTTTACAGGGGCACGGTGATTCATATGCGCCATCGGGGGACCAAGGGGTTGGTAATGAAGATGGACGATAAAACTAATTATTGCTTTTAGGAAAATTTCTTCTTCGAAGGATGACGCTCGTGGTATCGAACCCCAGCGGATTCCCCGAGGAGTGGAATTTTGCTTGTAAGTGCTTCCCTTCTAAAATGACTGTTATTTACTCTGGGGGTAATCTGATCATTCTTTTTCTTTCTTCGCAGCCCAACGCGATCCTCCTTCACCAATTGTAGACATTCGTGTCTGGGTGAGTCGGGTTTTGCACCATACTATGGGGATTCGATAGTGGTCACATTTCCATGAGTGGTTCAGACATAAACCTGTGGCTGGTGAGTCACTTTCGACTTAGATTTTGTCTTTTATATTATTATTTCTATCCTTTCATCTCTCTTCTTTGTTTACTGGTTGAAGGGAAGCAAGAAGAGCGAGGGCTCCTACGCCTGTTTTTTGCCAACAGGGTATCTCGATCGAGCCCGTTCTTATTGTGGCTGAAAGTGAACCCGTTCAAACCGTCGTTGTCTCGTAAATTTTGACTGCATGCGTGCTTAGATGACCAGCTGCCTCTCCCTTGGTGGGGTCCCTTCTCCCGTAGTTCATTTGGTGGACGAGTCGTTGGAGGACGAAGGTGATAAGGCCCAGTTGAAGAGACGGAGGACAGTGGCTGAAATTGAGGGATCTTTGAGAGGTGAACTCACATTGGCAGTATCTAACTCGACAGGGGTATTGGTTTGGGCATTGATATCGTGCCTCCTTCAATCGTGGAGTTGGCTTCTTTGGAAGGGGGCAGATCTCGGAGGTCGTTGTGATCATTCCGAGTGGTACGTCGACTTTACAACCGGCGTATGCCTCTTCTTCAGCCGGTGAGAGGGCAAAAATCATGGTCATAGATGAATACGAGTTCGGTTTGGATATTGACCCTGAGGACACAACAATGTTTGAATAGGGATTCACTCGAGTGGAAGCGAAAACGGACAGTTCCTCCTATGTGATCGAGATTTCCCCAAACTAAGACTTGTTAGAGGATACAGTAAGCCTGGTACCCCAATTTGCCGTTCTTTGTTCTGCTACCAAAATTAGGGCCCTTCAGGAGATCAGTGATGTTGGCCTGTCACGGGTCATAGCCGGAATAGATTTGAGGTGAGTTCTTTATTGCTTTCTTCGTTTCACATCTTCTACTTTCGTTGACGTCTCTTCATCCTCTTTTCTTTCTTCAGACTTTCATTTTGGAGACTGCGAGTCTCTTCCACGAGGAGAAGCAGGTTGCTATTTTCCAAAAGGTGGTTTCAAAATACTGTTGATACCGTGACAAGTGCCGTGAGATGTATGCACGACTTAGGGAGGGTGGTGATCCTCAATCCCTTTGGGAGGAGTTAGAGCGAAAGGATAAAGACCTGATGTGATCCATAGGTAGATGCAGCGAACTTAAGAGGTTGCTTAGGGCTAAATAAGAAGAGCTCAAGGTGGGAAAGGATGTTTTGGCTGAGTGTGTTGACCTTCAGGAAAAAATGGTCACCTACGGGTGGAGCTTGAGTAGAGTGATTCTAGGGTTGCCGGTCTAAGTGTTGAGCTGGCGGAGAAAGCAATTGAATTGGAGGGGAAGGTGGTCGAGTTGGAGAGAGTCAAAGGAGCTCAGGTAGCGGCCTTGGGGAGGGCTGCGACATTGGAGGATTCCATCCGCATTCTCGGGTCTGAGCGTGCAACTATGATGGGGACGACTATTCTGAGGGAAGCACGGCTTGATAAGACAATTGGCGAGCTTGAGGGAGAGGTATCGACCCTGGACGATAAAATTGATACTCTTGAGGCTGAGAGGGATCAATTGTTGGCTTCTACTCCTTCTGCATCCACCTCTGCTGACGTTCCTCTTCCATTTGTACAAGATGTAGATCTATGCTGAGGCTGAGCGGGATATATATAAGGGCTTGTTGGCAGCGGGGAATATTCTGAACGCTGCTTTTGAAGAAGCTCGTGTGAAAGCGCGTGAGGCTCGGCTCACCTACAATTATGACCCCACTACACCGAAGGACGATAGGGAAGATGAGGCTGAGGACGGGCTTGCCTTTGATGATGATCGTTCTAATGGAAAGGGTGATAGTGAAGTAACGTCGCCAAACCCAGCGAAGAAAAAGATGATGGCGTGGATGGGGGTGATGCTGAGTGAGACATTTGTACTTTTAACTTGTCCTTTTGTACTCTCTTTTTTTTGTACTTAGTTGGTTGGGTGGGGGTCCCCATTTGGCCTTTTGTAAGGCACTATATGTGTATTTTTTGGATAAAACAGTCGGCTCGCCTTTGATTGCATGCCTTTGGCTCTTCCTTTTCTTTTCGGATTTCTTGGATTTACTCGCAATAAGTCTTTGTCTCTTGGTAATTGATTCGAACGAGATCGAATTTCGACCTGCTAATTCAAACGAGGTCGAACTTGAATTAATTTTTAACTCGAGCGAGATCGTATTTGGCATATTAATTAGAATGGGGTCAAATTTTGACTCGTCCATTCAAGAAAAATCAATTTGTGACTCGCTAGTTCAAGCGAGGTCGAGTTTGACTTGCAAATTCGAGCGAGGTCAAGTTTTGACTTGCTAGTTCAAGCTAGGTCGAGTTTCGACTTGCTAGTTTGAGCGAGTCGAGTTTTTACTTACAGTTTGAGCGAAGTCGAGTTTTGACTTGTAAATTCGAGCGAGGTTGAATGTATGTTAATTCGAACGAGGTCGAATGTATAATGATTAGAATGAGGTCGAATGTAGAATGATTCGAGGAGTTTAAATGTAGAATGATTCGAACAAGGTCTAATGTATAATTTTGAATGAGGTTGAATGTAGAATGATTCGAACGAGGTCGAATGTAGTATGATTCAAACGAGGTCGATGTGAGTTGCCCTTACGTTGGCACATCAAATTTGGTGGAGTTACGCAAGAATTCCGTATGTTGTTTTGCTTATTCGTTTATTGGAGAAAGTTATATGTTACTACTCGATCCGTAAATACATTCAAGGAGTCCCGGACTATCTAGTTCCTTCATCGCTCTTCCTGAAGAGGTAGTTGATAAACTGAGTGGTGAACTTCACACTCAAGCCGGGATCACGTATGGACGAGATCGGATTTTAACTAGTTATGTCATCGCATAGTTGCTTTGGCAATTGCGTGGGTGAGTTTCACGTACTTGTGTTCCTTCTGAGTATTGGAGATATTCGTATGTTCTTCGAGCTGGTGGTTCGGTCTCAGTCTATTTGTACTTTTCCTTTTATGGCATTAAGTACTAATTTGTTTGAAATGTGGCTTCACTCATCCGTATCCTGCAAGATGATATGGCGTGGAGAGTGTTGTTTCGATGGAGTTTGTTCTATTGTTCGCGTAGTTGGGAGAGTGTTCCTGTTCCTATCCCACTCAAAGAAAAATAATAAGTTAAACACAAAATAAATTGTTCGTTACCTCGACCGGATTGGTCGACGAGTGGAGAGTGTCGCTGTAATGCGACTCATTTTAAACCATTCTTGAATGATGGCTTCAGATTTGATCTCGGCCTCGTGCTTGGCTTAGCCGTTAGTCGGATCTGGATGTCTGTGGGATGACAACTTATTTTGCCTGTTGGGATCTCGAGTTCGAGTCCCGGTCCGATCCAGTCCCAGGTGCACAAAAATAAGGGGAACATAAGTCATATTGCAAACACAAGGCAGGGTAAGCTTTCCATTTCAAAGAATTACACAATAGGCTTTCATTCCTTCCTAAGAGAGAGAGGGCAGTGTGCATAAAGTGTACATTGGTATCTGACGTTAATGTAGCAGTAAGATGGTGGACATGCTTAGTGCATAGTGACCATAATCCTATTTTGATGACTCACGCTTACAACATACCAGACTTACCCCTTCAGCAAGACGTGGCTTTCACGTAGATATCGAAATGTAATTTCGTTTTCGTGCAAAGATCTGACGTCGATTTGCTCGGCTATTTCAAGGGCTTGCCTACAAATATTTCGAGTTGGTGTTTGTACTGAGAGGGCGAGGCTACGTTTGGCTAGATAATTCCCCACAGACGATGCCAAATTATTTAACCAAAAAGTCTTGAACCTTTTTGTTAAACTAATTAAGTAAACTATGATGGATAAATCCTAGCCAAAGATAATCTATCCTAAATCTAAGATAGCAGATAAGAATAAGCAGCATAACTAAATATTGAATTTAATTATAACAATTATTAAATCCTGTCGTGTAAGAAAATGATGATGATTTTGATGATATTAAATGATAATGAGGAATACATAGATAAAAAAGGTCACCGTTCTTGAATAAGGTTGAACCCCATACATCTGATACAATGCTACTAAGGATGGATAATGAGGATCTAATCTTCCTCTCTGCTTTCTCTTTGACCAGGAGCCCGAGATGAATTATCTCTCCTTCTCTCTGAAGATATGTTTACTTGTGTATCTGAGTTTTTTGCTAGACCCCCTTTTAGTTACTCTCTCCCATGATATTTATACAACAATACTTTTCTTTACCCGACGGTCCTTAACCGGAACACTTAGGTTCTTAGAATATCTTGTGGAATATTCCTCTAGGAATGTCTAAGGGTTGAACCAGATGTTCAGGTTGGATGGAGTGCTCGACCTCGACGGTAGCCAGGTCACTCATTTGTGTATCGCTTCTCATACGTGACCTCGGCTCGGTCTTAGTCGTCCTCCCTTAAGTGAGATTCTTCTGTTCAGATTTCGACCTATACATGACCTTACTTAAGATATTGTGAATTTTAAGCACTAATATGTATAACCATTGTTATTCACTTTGTATTCTCTAAAACTAATAAAATATTAAACTTTCTGAAATAAAATCAAAAACGGAAAATTAGTAGAACTAGTTTAACGAAATAAATTTTGAAAAACAGTATAGAAATAAATCGAGACCACTAAATGAACAGTGTGTCCTCAAGAAAATTATTCCCCTCAAGTACCCGAGATGTTGTAATATTATTTTCCCATGATAGAAAGATTTAATTCACCAGCGTATTGGTACCAAAAAACTCTGGTGAGCGGTGAACCACTCAACGGATGTTGTAATATTATTCTTCCAGGAAAATAATGTGCAAAAGAAGAAGAAGAAGATAATCAGAAAATTTAGTAAGTAAAAATTCTGGGATTCAAGGTTTGCAACATTTCAGAACAGCCATAGCTGTTAGAACATGTGGGAAAAAATTACGGGAAACAACAAACGAATTTAAAATAATCTGGGAAAGAAAACTGACCAGACTAGATCGGGTCTCAGGTTATGGGTTATTCCGGATTGAATTTTTGTTAATTAATTTAATTAATTAATTAAATAATTGAAATTAATTTTGTCCAAAAAGATAAATCAATCAATCGACTTGACCAAATCCAAATCCAAATCCAAATTTGAAGCCGAAGCCGAGCGAGCGACGATGACAACGGCGCGAGGCTTGCTTTCTTCTTAACTCTTTAAGAGCTAAAAGATGAGCTTCACTATATATACACAATGATTTTCTTTCCTTCTTCCAATGAGGGACAAAGTGCATTAATAAAGTGAACTAATTCAAAATTTCACTTCTCTCCATTTATTTTCTCACCATTTTCCATCATAACAAAACCCAACAATCCCCCACGTGAATGGGGAATGATTATAAAATAAAGGAATGCACGGACGCGTGTGTGTTTTACATGCAAGAATTAGTTGCATTTGGATAAGTAGGTTTCCCTTTGAACTTTCCGTAGTGACTTATATCGGATATACTCGGTCAATTGGTAGATTTGATATCTTTGAACCGTCGAGCTTTGTTGTATACCTAGACAACATAAGTCACACAATCAATCCTTAACCATCCATGGTTCTCATGGTTGTGTTCGTTTCAACCATGCCTGGTTTCATGAGTGCTTAGAGAATGGGCCTTTACTTTCATTCCCCTTGAAGCGCCTTACACTTCACACTCGTATAGGTGATTTCTAAACGTGTAATCCTAAATACACACTATCTGGTCATATCCTTCCAGACTTAGCAAATCATTAAAAAGCTTTAAGCTTTATTGACTCATCTAAAGGACTTAATGCTTTACCTCAATTTTTTGAACATTGTCTTCATCACGAGAATGGGTTGAGTTATTTGAAAATGTTGGACCGCCATACATAACTTTGTTTGACCTATTTGGGATCTCCAATCTGCTAGTAGAGTTACCTCCATGATGACTTGTCCTAGTCCTTACCCCCATTCCTTTTGATGATTTTTCAACTACCTCTCTAGATAGGCCTTAGGTAAGTGGATCAGAGACGTTATCTCTTGACTTCACGTAGTCAATTGTGATAACACCACTAGTGAGTAGTTGTCTAATGATATTGTGTCTCCACCGTGTATGACGAGATTTTCCGTTATACATAATGCTATCTGCCCTACCTATGTCCACTTGACTATCACAATGTATACATATTGTTGCCAAAGGTTCTGCCAAAATGGAATATCTTCCAAGAAATTTTAGAGCCATTCAGCTTCTTTACTGGCCTTATCTAAAGCTATGAATTCAGATTCCATTATAGAACGGGAGATGCATGTTTGTTTGGATGATTTCCAAGACACTGCTCCACCCCTAATTGTAAAAATATATCCACTCGTGGATTTAACTTCAGATGATCCGATGATCCAATTTGCATCACTATATCCCTCGATCATGGAGGGATATTTGCTATAATGCAAAGTATAATTTTGAGTATGTTTTTCAGACACCCCAAAACTCGTTTCATTGCCATCCAATGTATTTGATTGGGATTACTTGTAAACCGACTCAGTTTGCTAATAGCACATGCTATATCTAGTCGCGTACAATTCATGATATACATCAAACTTCCCAATACTCTCGCATAGTCCAGTTGTGAGTTACTTTCACCTTCATTCTTTTGAAGTGCATAACTCACGTCAATTGGAGTCTTGGGAATTTTGAAATCCAAATACTTGAACTTGTCAAGTAACTTTTCAATGTAGTAAGACTGTGATAATGCTAGACCTTGTGGAGTCTTGTGATTCTGATTCCTAAGATCACATCAACAACTTCTAAGTCTTTCATGTCAAATTTGCAAGCCAACATGCGCTTTGTAGCATTTATATCTGCCATACCTTTGCTCATTATAAACATGTCATCAATATATAAACAAACAATGACTCCATGACCTGGAGTATTTTAATGTAAACACATTTGTCACACTCGTTGATTTTAAATCCACTTGCCAACATTATTTGATCAAATTTTGCATGCCATTATTTTGGTGCTTGTTTAAGTCCATAAAGAGACTTAACAAGTTTGCACACTTTCTTTTCTTTACCGAGAACCACAAAACCCTCAGATTATTCCATGTAAATCTCTTCCTCAAGTTCTCCATTTAAGAAAGTTGTTTTAACATCTATTTGATGGATTTCAAGACCATACACGACCGTTAGTTCCACTAACACCCTAATAGATGTTATCCTTGTTACTTGCGAGTAAGTGTCAAACTAATCAAGGCCTTCCTTTTGTCTATAACATTTGACAACAAGTCTTGCCTTATATTTGTCAATAGTGCCATTGTCACGACCCTAGTTCACCAATTGTGAACACGTCATGACGGCACCAAGTCTTCGCGACCAGGTAAGCCTAACACATTGCGGAAATGATAAAAATTGCCAAATTTATAACCAAAACTAAATAAAAGGAATAATGTATACAGTTGCCGCCTGGCACATACACTTTAATACCAACACTGAAGTAACCTCCCAGACCCGAAAACCCACAGGCAACACAGGCTAAAAGAACATAAGTCACGGCTCTAACATCCAGAAATGTCTACACAACTGAACACATGAAATGGAACTGCTAACTATAAGCTAGAGTAGAAGGAGACTCTTCGATCTGCGG
>MU713345.1:106928-125323 GCA_026770625.1 Nicotiana glauca
ATATATATATATATATATATATATATATATATATATATATATATATATATATATATAAATAACTGCTCTGCCGTAGTAGGCTCGCTCATAGGCACTCGGTCATACTAGGCTATGTATCTCGACCAACTAGGCTCGCTCATATACGCTCGGCCATAGTAGGATTATCATATAACTTACCATTTGATCAGAAGTTGCCCAATAGGAGTCTGCCCATCGATTATAGCTCGATGGTAATTAAAATACTTTCAATACTGTATATATGTAAACTCTCTGCTCTTTTGACCGGAAGAAGGAAATACTCAACTGAATATGCATTCCCGATAAGAAGAATATGGTAACTTACAAAACTAGAAAAATATATATAATTTGCGAGACTAACAAAATATACGTAAATTTTGGGATACGAATTTTTCTCTATGCCTCATTATCAAACTTGTGTAATTACGATATCATGCTGATAAGTGCATTTTACTTTATTTTTAACATATAATTTCTTTGAAAAACTCAAAAAAAAAACTATCATATTTCTTCCATACTTTGTCTAAATTATGTAGGAAAGGTTAAAGAAGTATTGGTATGGGAGAGAGAAGATTACAGAGGAAAAATTAGAAAAATGAACAAGCTAAATCAGAGTAAAATATGGTGCTAAAGAAAGACGTGATCTGCCATGACGAAGGACAACCGGCTACAACAAACTATAACCGACTCACAACCGGCTATAATAAACTATAACCGATCCATAAGCAAAAAAGCTCATAACCAAGCATAACAAGGCCACAACCAGCCATGACAAGGTCATATCCAGAGGATAATTGAAAACCTTGTCATGTCTTTCCTGTAAAGAGGCATCGTTCGTGAAGGAAAGGATAACCAAGATCGGAGAAGTGAAATATTGAGCAGAAAGCTTTTCCTTTCTCTTTGTTCTTTAGTTTATTTCTTTTTCATCTTTTAGCCATTACTCTGGCTTCATCTCTAGTTCTGAATAAATTGTAGTATTGAAAATTATTCTAGTTCCTGTTTTTAATTAAATAGGAGGAATTATTCTCTTGAATATTTTTTTCTATTTTCTTATTTAATGGGCAAGATTATTTCCGTTGTCAGTATTGGCTCCAATATGGAGTAACTTTTCTTGTGTTGGGAAAAATAACGGATCTTAATATTTTTATATAATAGTAGATATTATTCTTCAATTTCACATGCTTGAGCTGAAGTTTTTTATTTAATTTTTATCTGCTTTATAGTTGGGTGTTATTTAATTTGTTAACATCTATCAATTTCGTACTACATATTAACTTCTTACTAATTCTGTAATCGAAAGAGGCAGAAGAAGTAATACTTAATTTTGGTACTGATAGATGTTAACCTATATTTAGTGACATCTAGCTCATATATGTTAAAATGGATTCTACACTTATTTGTAATCGAAAGAGGCGAATATTATAGCAATCAGTTATAACAAGTAGGATAACCGAAAGGGACTTACAAAAAAAGAGCATACTTTAGTTCAAGTATATATTTCTGGTTCTTTAATATTACTATTTTAACGATTAATTTGTATAACCGAGAGGAGTACATTTAATTGTTCAACTATAGTAATAATATATAAATGTAATCGTGAGAGGCATTTATACATTTATGAGAAATAGAAGTTGAAGGATAAATATATCTACTATATAATAAAAATATTAAGTGAAGTCAGGATCCCAACACCTTTTTATTATATCTGTGGAAAACAAAAATATTTTCTATTGCTCCATTCGTTCATTTTTAGTTAATTAATTTAAAACTCAACTCTTTCTGAATTTCTCAAATAGTAACTAAAACAAGAAACATCTGTAGAATAGATAAACCAATCTCTGTGGGTTCGACATCTTTCTATATTATTATTTGACAAAGCACGAGTTAAAATTTTATATACACTATATGCTCGTCAAATTTTTGGCGTCGTTGCCGGGGATTGGTTAAAGTCTAGTATAGATTAATTGTTTCACTATTAATTTGAAGTTTTTTTTTGTCTAATCATTTTAACTTTTCTACAGAAATTTCAGAAAGTGTATGACCCGTTCCTCTTCTAGAGAAATAGTCAAATATGATCCTGAAATTGAAAAATCTTTACGGTTGTTGCGAAAAGAACAAACCTCGGGATCTCAAATTTTCATAATAGAGGAAATGGAGAATGAAGAACTCAACAACCAACTTCCACCACATCAAGTAGAAGAACAGTTTGATGAGGTGGCACCACGACGTGATAGAATACTCCGTGATTATGCAAGGCCAGATCATTTTGAAGGAGAATCAAGTGTGAGTAGACCACCAATTGCAGCAAACAACTTTGAAATCTGCACAGGCTTGATTCAAACCATTCAACAATCATGTAAGTTTACTTGTGATGCGAGTGAAGATCCTTACACCCATTTAATTGATTTTCTTGAATTAGTTAAAACTTGCAGGTATTATGGAGTCACAACAGATGCTATCAGGTTGCGGTTTTTTCCTTTTTCATTAAAAGGTGAAGCCAAAACATGGTTGTGAAGTCTACCAAGAGGTTCCATTACAACATGGGACGAAATGACCCAAAAATTTCTTAATAAATATTTTTCACCTGCAAAAACATTTAAAATGAAGCAAGAAATCAATAATTTTATGCAGACAGATTCTGAATCTGTATACCAGGCATGAGAAAGATTAGAAGCAATGTTAAAAAATGCCCACATCATGGTATCTAAGACCCTGATATTTTATATATTTTCTATCACGGTCTTAAACCCTCTACTAGAAATGTAACTGATGCAGCATCAGGAGGATCAATAATGGAAAAAACTACTACACAAGCAATGCAATTGCTTAATGAAATTTCGAAAAATGTTGTTCATTGGCCCTCGGACAGAATGATTATAAAAAACAGCAGGAGTAAATCAAGTTGAAGCTTTGAATTTATTAACACAACAAATTGCGATTTAACATAAAAAGTGGAGGCTTTTCAGGTAGGTGCTCACTCATCATCCCAACTTGAGAATTGTGATGTTTGTCAAAGTAATCATCCAAATCATGAATGTCAAGCTTCAACGAAAAATGAAGAACATGTAAATATGATTGGTTATAGAAATAATTACTCATTTTATAGTCCATTGGCACAAAAACATCTAGGATTTCAATGGAGTAATCCTAATGGTGCTGAAAATCCTCAAAGATTTTTTAATCAAAAGCAACAGGTACAGGGATCGCCTGGTTTTCAAAATCAAAATAGAGGGCAACAAAATTTTCAACAATACCAGTAACAGCCTCAAAGAGCTCATCAACAAAGCTTTGAAGACCTGATGTATAAATACATTAAGGCTACTGACGAGAAGGTTGAAAGTCAATATTCAGCTATCAATAATTTAGAAATTCAGGTAAGCCAATTAGCAACCTCATATTTGGACAAATTCAAGGTGCTCTACCAAGCAATACTAAGAAAAATCCAAAAGAACACCGCAAAGTCATCTCTCTATGATCAGGTAAATATCTTGATGATCCATGTGCAGATAGAGAGGGAAAGCCACAAGAAGTGAAAAAGGTAAATGAAGGTGAGAATAAAATAGAATCTAAGTTTCCGAAAGGATAAAAGGAAAAATGTACTAGAAAATGAATCGATAACAAATCCTCACTCTGTACCCCTCCTTTTTCCCCAAAAGATGAAAAGAGAAAAGCTTGACAAACAGTTTTCAAAATTTCTAGATATTTTGAAGCAACTTTGCATTAACATACCTTTCACAGATGCTTTGAAGCAAATGCCTTTATATGCTATATTTCTCAAAGAAATTTTGTCAAGTAAAAGAAAATTTGAAGAACTTTCAGTGGTTAAGCTTACAGAAAGATGTAGTGCCATACTTCAAAATAAGCTTCCTCGAAAACTTGGTGATCCGGGAAGCTTTACAATTCCTTTTACCGTGGGAGGTACTCACTTTGAAAAGGCGTTATGTGATTCAGGTGCTTCAATAAATCTAATTCCTTTTTCAATTTTCAGGAAATTAGAACTTTGTGAAATGAAAGATACTGGTGTGTCTCTTCAACTAGCTGTAAAATTTACTAAGAAACCAAAAGGAATTATTGAAAATATCCTTGTCAGAGTTGACGAATTTGTATTCCCAGCAGATTTTATAGTGCTTGAAATGGAAGAAAATACTGAGGTACCATTAATTTTAGGTAGACCATTTCTCGCAACAGGGAGAGCAATTATTGATGTTCATTAAGGACAACAAATTTTGCGAGTTGATGAGGAAAGAGTAATTTTTGAAATGCAGAAAATGATGAAATATCCTGGGGATGAGTCATTAGCACCTTGTTTTCAAATTGACTTACTAGATGTCCTTATAGACGAATACAAAGATAATTAGTTAATTACTGATTCATTGGAAAGATGTTTAGTCAGGTCAAGTACCACAAGTGATGGAAATGTCACAATCAGAGAAAAAGAGGAAACATTGGAAAAAGAATCAGAAAATGAGAAAGTCTCACAAGAAGAAGTTCAATCAAAAATTGAACTCAAAAATCTTCCTTCTCATTTAAATTATGTTTTTCTTGAACCTGAATTATTTCTAGTAATCATTTCATCTTCTTTGACTCCAGAACAGGAATACATATTGATAGAAGTCTTGAGGGAACACAAAAGAGCTTTAGGGTAGACTATAGCTGACATCAAAGGAATCAATCCATCTATTTGTATGCATAGGATCCTCATGGAAGAAAATTACAAACCGATAGTCCAACCACAAAGGAGACTGAATCCAGTAATGCAAGAAGTTGTCAAGAAAGAAGTGGTAAAACTTCTAGCGGAAGGTATCATTTATCCAATATTTGATAGCCCTTGGATAAGTCTTGTACATATAGTATCAAAGAAAGGAGGTATGACCGTAATAAAAAATAAAAATAATGAACTCATACCTACTAGACCAGTCACAGGATGGAGTGTCTATATTGATTACAGATGACTTAATTATGCCACAAGGAAAGATTATTTTTCTTTGCCTTTTATTGACCAAATGCTTGAAAGAATTGCATGCCACTGTTATTATTATTTTCTAGATGGATATTCTGGGTATAATCAGATACCAATTGCTCCAGAAGATCAAGAGAAAATCATATTCACATGCCCCCAAGGTACGTATGCTTACCGAAGAATGCCATTTGGACTATGTAATGCTCCTGCTATATTTCAGCGTTGCATGTCTGTAATTTTCTCAGATATGACTGAAAAGTTTCTTGAAATATTTATGGATGATTTTACACTTTTTGGTAAGACATTTGAAGATTGTCTTTGTCATTTAACTTTGGTGCTTAAAAGATGTGAAGAGACAAATTTAGTTCTTAATTGGGAAAAATATCATCTCATGGTAACAAAGGGAATTGTTTTAAGACATAAAATTACTACTAAAAGAATAGAAGTTGATAAGATTAAAATTGATCTTATAGCATGATTGCCCCCTCCCACTGCTGTTAAAGGTATTAGAAGTTTCTTAGGGCATGCAGGTTTTTACAGAAGGTTTATAAAAGACTTTTCAAAAATTTCAAAACCTCTGACTAGCCTACTGATGAAAGATGTGAAGCTTGGATTTTCAGATGACTGCAAAAAAGCATTTGAGTTTCTCAAAGAACAATTGACTAATGCTCCAATTGTTATCTCTCCTGATTGGAGTCAGCCATTTGAAATAATGTGTGATGCAAGTGATATAGCAGTAGGAGCAATATTGGGACAAATGAAAAATAAGATCTTTAGACCCATATATTATGCCAACAGAACCCTCAATGAAGCTCAAATGAATTATGCAACAACCGAGAAAGAGTTATTGGCAGTAGTCTTTGCGTTTGATAAATTTCGTTCTTATTTGATAGGAACGAAGGTTACAGTGTTCACCGATCATGCATCCTTAAAGTATCTATTAGCAAAGAAAGAAGCTAGACCTAGATTGCTAAGATGGATACTCCTTTTGCAAGAATTTGATCTTGAAATAAAAGATAGAAAAGGTTCAGAAAATCAGGTAGTTGATCATTTGTCACTTTTAAAGAATCCTCCTACTGAAATACCAGATATCCAAGAGGAATTTTCTGATGAGCATATCTTTCAGTCGCGGAGGTTGTAAAGAAACTGCCTTGGTTTGCTGATATTGCCAATTATTTAGCCGAGGGTGAATTCCAAAAGATTTGTCTTACGATCAAAGAAAAAAGCTTAAAAATGAGGCAAAATATTATTATTGGGAAGATCCTTATTTGTTTAAATTTTGTGCAGATGACATAGTCAGGAGATATGTACCTGAAACAGAAATGAACAACATGTTAAATCACTGCCATGATGGAGCTGTAGGGAGACACTATGGAGGAAGAAAGACAGCAGCTAAAGTACTTGAAGCTGGATTGTTCTAGCCTACTCTATTCAAAGATGCAAGGAATTATGTCGCCACTTGTGATAAATGCCAGAGAATCGGTAACATTTCAAAAAGGGATGAAATGCCTCTTAACTCTATTTTTGTGTGTGAAATTTTTTATGTTTGCGGCATTGATTTTATGGGTCCTTTTCCAATTTCAAATGGCTATAAATATATTTTGGTAGCTGTTGACTATGTTTCAAAATGGGTAGAAGCAATTGCTACTAGAAAAAATGATGCTCATATTGATTGTGCTTTTCTCAAGAAAAATATTTTTTCTAGATTTGGAACTCCACGAGTTATAATAAGTGATCAAGGAACTCATTTTATAAATAAACAATTCGCTAGTTTATTATCAAGATATGGAGTAACTCATAAAATAGGACCTCCATATCATGCTCAAACAAGCGGTCAAGCTGAAGTATCCAATAGAGAATTAAAAAGAATTTAAGAAAAACGGTTGGTTCTTCTTGAAAATATTGGTATTTAAAGTTATATGATACTTTATGGGCATATAGAACTGCTTTCAAAACTCCCATAGGCACATCTCCTTATAGACTAATTTTTAGAAAATCTTGTCATTTACCTGTAGAGTTAGAACATAAAGCATATTGGGATATAAAATTATTGAATCTAAACTTGTCAGATGCAGGTAAAAATCATCTATTGCAGCTTGATGAGTTGGAGGAGTTCAGACTTACAGCATACGAAAATGCTAAATTATATAAGGAAAAGACAAAAAAAATGGCATGACAAGCTCATTCGCCATAAAGATTTTAAAGTTAGAGATCAAGTTTTGTTGTACAATAACTGATTGAGATTATTCCCAGGAAAGTTTAAGTCACGCTGGACAGGACCATATATAGTAACAGGAGTGACCTCCTATGGTGCCATTGAAGTATAACATGCATATGGGGGAGATAAATTAAAGTAAACGGTCATCGTTTGAAGCCATATATCAGCAGATTCTTCGACAAACAGGCTTCAACAATCCTTTTTGCCTAGTTTTTAAAAAAAGTCGAGCTGGCGACGTTAAACTCAGAACTATTTTCTTCCTCTCTCCTTAATCTTTTAAGTAATTATTAGTATTAACATATAATATTTCCTTTTTAGTAAATATATATATAATTAAATTACTTTCTTCTTATAAAAAAAGTTAAAAATAATAATAATAATTGCATGTGTATATATATATATATATATATATATATAGATGTGTATGTAGTATGTAGTATGTATTAATATATTTTGTCATGATGAAAAAAATACTCCCATAATTTAGACAATGAAAGGTTTCTCCTATCATGAAAAAGAATATTTTTTTGCTATAATCTTGTCTTTGTTATATGAGAGAAACTTTGAGAAGCCAAGAAAAAGGAAATGAGACTAGAATCGGAAAAAATCAGGGAAGAACCTTTATCTTCTTTTACTGTTAATTTATTTTGTCGTGAGGATATGACATTATTTAAGCTTGGGAGTAGAGGAATATATTTGTTATATGTATTTTTTTTTATTTATACATATATATAAAATAAAAAATTAAAAGAAAATTGAAAAAAAAATTAGTTGCGTTGTTCTTAAGGCAACTTATTTCTTACACTTCCATGGATTTCTTGTTCAGTTCTTTGCCATGATCGTAATATTTTGAATTGAACATTTTTTAGGACTTTTATATTTAACTTGTTTTGGTAAATAAGTTGGCTAAACTTGATTTGACTTGAAAAGCATGAGACTAAGAAAGGATGAATTTGATTAAGTACCATTCACGAGTTTTATGATCACTTTTCTAAGCTCATACTTACTTATTGGTGATTAAAATCATAATTTTTGTTAGCCCAAGTGTATTGTGTTGTTAGCTTATATTGTCTAGTTCTCCTGCTTATCTGGAAATCTAGAACTTGCCTTGAATGTGGATTGAGGCAAAATTCTAGGTAGATCTTTTAGTTAAGAAATGAACGTAGGCCTTCTTTGTTGAGCCATAACCTAAATTGACCTACCTTAATAATTGTTATCCCTAGTTAGCCCAATTGAGCCTAAATAAATTATACCTTATTTTGTTGATCACCAAGCTTTAACCCTTAGCCTGTTTGTTGTTATGACTTGTTCTTTGTTCACCTAATTCCCTTTTGGGTACTTTAAGAGTTGATCTGAATGTAAAAATTGTCACGACCCAATTCCCAAAACCTGGTCGTGATGGCGCCTCTCGTGAAGACAAGGGCAGCCAATAGAACATCAATACCTCTTTTAACAGTTACTCAGCATGAATAAGTCTGAATCACAGATAATATAATCACAAGTGCAGAATAAACATGATAAAAATAGGGAAACCATCCCGACTCAGCCCGAAATCGGGGTGTCACCAGTCATGAGCTACTACAGAGTTTACTAAAATTCTAAAAGTCTGAAATTAGGAACAAAGTCTGAAGATATCATAAATAACAGAAGATAAGGGATAAAACGGGGTTGCGGACGTCAACAGCTACCTTGTTACTCCTAGTCACCGCCTGGTCTGGAAAGAATCAGCGCTCAGGAGCGAACTCAGCTCTGCCTGTATCTACACACATGGTGCAGGGAGTAATGTGAGTACTCCAAACCAGTGAGCAATAAAAATAAATAATGACTCAAAGCATGAAATCTCATGAAGGCACAAATAACGTTATATCAAACAGTAAAATCAATTACGCAATAAAGTCGTGAAGTATCAGATAAATCCCTTTTAAAACGGTGAAGGCAAATAATTTCAACAAGTAAGAAATAATCATAAACCTGCCCCCCGAGCTCAATATCAAACTCTCAGTACAGTATTAGCCCCGCGGGCTCACTCCCAACTCACAAAGTACAACATCAGCCTCTCGGGCTCACTCCCAACTCACGTGGGTACCCACGCTCACTGTGAGTATACATACTCCGAAGGGGCTCCTACAGCCCAAGCGCTATATCATAAGGCCTTAAAGCCTGTCACATTAACATAAGGCCTTAAAGCCTTCTCACATCACACTCGAGGCTTGAAAGCCTCCTCACATAACATTTGAGGCCTGGAAGCCTTCCTCACATCACTCAACATACCCTCATATATGGCCCTCGGCCTCAATCAGTCCAGAAAATAATCATAAGCCCCTTGGGTACCAATAAAATAATGGTGCCCGGCTCAAACAACATTACAAATATCATTTAAACCTCAAGTTGAGCATAAATGTAGTTGAGTTAATGAAACAGTATAATTCAGTTGGACTGAGTTCAAATAATATTTCAATTAGTAAGGAAAACAATGATAGAAATTCACAAAGGATTTCAAATAGTCGGCACGAAGCTAAAGCATGGCAATAAGCCCAAGTCATGGTGAAAAACAACAAGTCTTTATCAAATACGCGGTAAAATATCAGTCGGGATGGACCAAGTCGCAAATCCCCAATAGTAAGTGACCTCGTGCTCGTCATACAGCGCGTGTTTCATCTCAACATAGCACTACATTGTGCAAATCCGGAATTTCAAACCCTCAGGACATCATTTAAAATCATTACTCACCTCTAGACGGCCAAAAGTCTAGCTCGCTATGCCTTGCCTCTCGAATTGGCCTCCTCGCGCGACGAATCTGCCCAAAATCACAACGAATATGTTGCATTATACTAAAGAGACAATACCCAATCGAAAGAAATCGAAAAATATCAAAATTCACGAATTTGGCAAAACCCGAGCCCTGGGCCCACGTCTCTAAACTCAGAAATTTTTATACCAAAATGTTCTTCGTCCTCTCACGAGTCCGTACATATAAAGAACACAAAAATTGAAGCTCGTTTGACCCTTCAAATAAGCCCTAAAACCAAACTTTTCTACTGATTTTCATGTTCTAATTTACATATAATCTTGTATTTAACTTGAAAATAAGTAGAAACAACTCACCTTTGATACTTGATGAAATTCCCCTTGAAATTTTCTCCAAAATCATCCAAGTCAAATGAAAGAAATGAAAGAAATAAGCCAAATCCGTGTTTAAAGAATCTGCCCGTGCTTCGTCGCGTTGTACCTTGCACTTGTGCTATACAAGTTGTACATCCTATTAAAATTTTCTCTTTTCGGATACCTTCTATTTAAACACCCATAACATGTTGTATAAATATCCAAATGACAAACAGTTTGACGATTTAGAAACTACACTCGAAGATATTTAATTTAATAGGTTGTACACCATATAACTCTTTATATATCCCGAGATATGAGCTTCTAAAGTTGGCTCCATGAAATCAGAAAATTCTGAAGAAACTGCTCCACCAGTCATCTTGAATCGATCATAACTTTCTCTACAGATGTTCAAATTACGATTTCTTTATCTTTTTGAAAACTATACACGAAGGGCTACAACTTTCGTTTTTGAATTATCTCAAAATTCCTTGTAGATCAAAAGATATAAGCTTCTGAAGTACGCTCCACGACTGCACATTTGCTGTCCAAAGACAGCTTAGCAGCAGAAATTGCAGCAGCTTTTTCTTTTCTTTTTGGGTCCAAATTTCATTCTGTTAACCTTCTGAAATCCACCCGAGACCCTCGGGACCTTAACCAATTATATCAACATGTCCCATAATATCATTCAAACTTATCCCAACCTTCGGAATACCCAAAATAGCATCAAAACATCAAATCATCATCGGACTCAAGTCTATGAATCTCAAGAAGTTCCAAATTTCATTTTCAATCAAAAACCCAACCAAACCACGTCCGAATGACCTCAAATTTTGTAGACAAGTCCAAAATGACATAACGAAGCTACAGCAACTCTCGGAATTCCATTCCGACTCTCGGATCAAAATTTCACCTATCAATCGGAATTCGCCAAAATACTAACTTTGCCAATTCAAGCTTAATTCTACACCGGTCATCACAAAAATATTTCGGACACACTCCTAAGTCCCAAATCACGTAACGAAGCTATCCGAACCATAAAATTTGCATTTCGAGCCCTTTAACATATAAGTCAATATCCGATTGACTTTTCCAACGTAAGCTTCCTTAAAAGAGACTAAGTGTCTCAAACCTTACCAAAATCATGCCGGAATGACTTCAAATTTTGCACACAAGTCGCATTCGACATTGCGAAATTGCGCCAACTTTCGAAATCGCATTCCGACCCCGATATTAAAATTTTCACTTTCGATCGAATTTTCTCAAAACCTTCAAATTTCTATATTTAGCCAAATGGCTTTAAAATGCCCTCCGGACATCTGAATTGACTTTCGATCGCACTTCCAACTCCAGAATCACCATACGGAATTATTCCCAAACTTGGAATCCCAAACGAACATCTATAACACTGAAATGCCTTCCAACCCAAATTTATGAAATTCTTCTAAAATACTAACTTCCACAATATATGCCGAAATGCTCACGGGTTATCCAAAACTAAATCCGGACATACGCTCAAGTCCGAAATCATCATACGAACCTGCTGGAACTTTCAGATCCCGACTCCGAGGTTGTTTACTCAAAATTCCAATCTTAGCCATTTTCTTCAACTTAAGGTTGCCGCAATGAAAATTTTCTTTCCAATTTGACTCTGAATTTCCCGAAATTCAACTCTGACCATACGCACAAGTCAATATACCTAAAATGAAGTTGTTCATGACTTCCAACTGCTGAACGACGCGCTAGAGCTCAAAACGACCGGCCGGATCGTTACAAAAATCTAGGCGTGAGGTGTAATTGTGAAAATAATTGGTAAAAGAATAATTGTTTGAGGTTGTCAATATTTTGAGATATTGCATGAGAACTGAAAAAGAAAGTTGCTTCTAAAATTCTTTAAAAATAAAAAGAGAAGAAGAAGGGAGAGGATAGCAACAAAGAAATGTCGGTATCTCCGTAAAATAAATATAAAAGGGATGAAATAAAATAGAGATTATTGTTTAAATCATAACAAAGACAAATGTGCTTAAGCGATGAAATAAAGTGTAGCACCCATAGAGAATTTAAGTTATAATTTTATCCATATGCATCATACCTATTCGTAAGCCTACATGACAACCTTGTAAAACTCCTACATGATCTTGACTCAAAGACTCCTACATTAGTGGAGAACCACATGATAGTCAAGCATATGGCAATTTCCAGTAGCTTGAGGTACTTCTTTGTTGAGAGTGAGTGAATTTTTCTATCTATGCCCTTATTTGTTCTACATCTATATATTGTGTCATATATGGGCATCTCTCTTCATTTGGTGAGACACACTAGGGATTAGGAAATATTATGATTTCAATTCTCAATAGGTGAATATGAGTACGGTTAAAAGTTGTATGAACTTGTGAATTGGTCTTAGTTACTTTTTCTTTGGCGAAAGGTCTCATGATTTTGGTTAAATTGTTTAGATGATATGTTTAGTTATTTTATTTGCTCGAGGACGAGAAAATATTCAAGTGTGGGAGAATTTGATAAGTGCATTTTACTTGATTTTTAACATATAATTTCTTTAAAAAACACAAAAAAAAAATATTATCATATTTCTTCCATACTTTGTCCAAATTATGCAGGAAAGGTTAAAGAAGTATTGGTCCGGGAACGAGAAGATTACAGAGGAAAAATTAAAAAAACGGACAAGCTAAAGCAGAGTAAAATATAGTGGTAAAGAAAGACGTGACATGCCATGATAAAGGACAACCGACTCACAACCGGCTACAACAAACTATAACCGACTCACAACCGGCTACAATAAACTATAATTGATCCATAACCAAAGAAGCTCATAACCAAGCATAACAAGGCCATAACCAGCCATGACAAGTTCATATCCAGAGGATAATTGAAAACCTAGTCATGGCTTGCCTGTAAAGAGGCATCGTTCATGAAGGAAAGGATAACCAAGATCGGAGAAGTGAAATATTGAGCAGAAAGCTTTTCCTTTCTCTTTGTTCTTTAGTTTTATTTCATTTTCATCTTTTAGCCATTACTCTGGCTTCATCTCTAGTTCAGAATAAATTGTAGTATTGGAAATATTCTAGTTCCTGTTTTTAATTAAATAGGAGGAATTATTCTCTTGAATATTTCTTTCTATTTTCTTATTTAATGGGCAAGATTATTTTCGTTGTCGGTATTGGCTCCAATATGGAGTAACTTTTCTTGTGTTGGAAAAAATAACGGATCTTAATATTTTTATATAATAGTAGATATTATTCTTCAATTTCACATACTTGAGCTGAAGCTTTTTATTTAAATTTTATCTGCTTTATAGTTGGGTGTTATTTAATTTGTTAACATCTATCTATTTCGTACTACATATTAACTTCTTACTAATTCTGTAATCGAAAGAGACAGAAGAAGTAATAGTTAATTTTGGTATTGATAGATGTTAACCTATATTTAGTGACATCTAGCTCATATATGTTAAAATTGATTCTACACTTATTGGTAATCGAAAGAGACGAATATTGTAGTAATCAGTTATAACAAGTAGGGTAACCGAAAGGGAATTACTAAAAAAGAGCATACTTTAATTCAAGTATATATTTCTGGTTCTTTAATATTACTATTTTAACGATTAATTTGTATAACCGAGAGGAGTGCATTGAATTGTTCAACTATAGTAATAATATATAAATGTAATCGTGAGAGGCATTTATACATTTACGAGAAATAGAAGTTGAAGGATAAATGTATCTACTATATAATAAAAACATTAAGTGAAGTTAGGATCCCAACACCTTTTTATTATATCTGTGAAAAATAAAAATATTTTTTATTGCTCCATTTGTGCATTTTTAGTTAATTAATTTAAAACTCAACTCTTTCTGAATTTCTCAAATAGTAACTAAAACAAGAAATATCTGTAGAATAGATAAACCAATCTCTGTGGGTTCGACATCTTTCTATACTATTATTTGACAGAGTACGAGTTAAAATTTTATATACACTAGACGCTCGTCACATGCTAAAATAAAGGAAAAGTTTAGCCTTAACATACCTGGAGTAGGAAAAATTCATATGATATCCTTGGAAAAAGTTACACCGTACTTCGTTAGAATCGCAAAATTCCTCCGTTGCTAAAATTCTAGAAATTCTCGTGGGGTCGTTGAAATTACAGAAACCATGCTGTTGCATTCTTCAATTCAAAAAGTCACGTTCTTCCTTGGTTTTTGAAAGATTGGAAAATGCTTTTTCAAAATTTTGTTTGAAAAATTTGAGAAATGACTTTACAGGTTTGAAATATAACTACTGTTCTTAGCATTTGAAGAATGAGTTTGAGAGATTTGAAGCATAATTCACGTTCTATCTTATCTTCAAACCCTTTTGAAAATCAAATTGCATGTACTTTAGTCTTTAATTGAAAGACTTGATTAGGCAAAGTCTTGGAATGACACCTTAGCAAGGAATGATACTAGTCATTCCTTTAAACATGGCTAGCTGCCACGTGGGTTTTTGGGATGGGATATTTAATCCTTATCCACTTATTAATTAATTGGGTAATATTCAGTTATTCGGTAATTAATCAGTTACCCATATAATTTAAAAGTTTTAATAAATTACTTAAAATTCTATTTATTTTTAAAATACTTCATATATATTTTATACATTATACTACCGTGGTCATATGGTACCTTGTATAGTACTAGTTCACAAATATCGAGTATTATCACTCGACCAATATTTTATTTCAAATTTGCCACTTTTAACGGAACTCGGTTTTTTTAATCCGTGTACCCCTTTATCCTTCATAACAGTTATTTATCGCTTGTTACGAATAGCGTAAGTACGTTAACGTCAAGATGATCTCATCCCCGAGTCTACATCGGTTAACAGAAAATAAAATTTTAAAATACGAAAACGTGAGATGTAACACTCACTTACAACAACTTTATTAGAAACAAATACACATTTGAATCCATTATTCACAAGTAAAGAAGTAGAAACTAAATTCTTCCTAATAGTAGGAACTTGAAGAACGTTGTTGAGCGTTAACACCTTGCCGGAAGTCATCTTCAGGAATATCTTCCCATAACCTTCCATCTTGGTTGTTGCATTATTTCCCATGGAAATATCTTCTTCGGGACCAGCAGTAGAGTAAGTCGCAAATGCTTCTTTGACAGCACAAATATGTCGAGTGGCTCTAGAATCAATCCACCACTCTTTCGGATTTCCAACTAGGTTGCATTCCGAAAGCATCACACAAAGATCATCAATGTCATCATTCTTCTCCATTATGTTGGCCAGTCCCTTCTTTTTATCATTTTTTGGGAGACGACAATCAGGGACTTTGTGACCAACTCTTCCACAATTGTAGTGGGTTCCCTTGAATTTCTTTTTGTTCTGCTCCTTAGTCTATCCAGAAGACCTCTTCATCTTTTTACTTTTTTGGAGCAGTCTCCTCAACGATATTAGCTCCCATGATCGTTGAATTTTCACGAGACTTACTCGGTTGTTTTGATGTCTTCCTCAATCTTTAGACGTATCACAAGATCTTCCAACTTTATTTCTTTGCGCTTGTGCTTAAGATAGTTCTTGAAATCTCTCCACGAAGGAGGCGATTTTTCAATCATTGCAACCACTTGAAATGCTTCATTCACGACCATACCTTCAGCAATAAGGTCGTGAAAAATAAGTTGAAGCTCCTGAACTTGGGTTCCCACAGTTTTGATGTCTATTATTTTATAGTCTAGAAACTTGGCAACCACGAACTTCTTCAAGCATGCATCTTCCGTCTTGTACTTCTTCTCAAGTGCATTCCATAATTCTTCCGAAGTATTCATTGCATTGTACACATTGTACAAATATAACCCTCTAAAGCGCTTAAGATATAGCATTTGCAAAGAAAATCTGTCTGCTTCCATGCCTCAACAATCATGAACTTCTCATTGTCCGTCATGTCCGCTGCAGGCACTGGAGGCTCTTCACTAGTGAATTTCTGCATACTGTCACACCTCCTTTTTTCTATACCCCGGAAGGGGATATAAGGGAGTTTTTTCAATTAAAGTGACAATCGAAACGAGATTATTTTATTTATAATTCAGAGTCGCCACTTGGGATAATTTATGGTGTCCCAAGTCACCGGTTTAAATCCCGAATCGAGGAAAATAACTCTATTTTTTCGGTAGGCTAAACACAGAAATTTGGGTAAGGAATTTTGTTAACCCGGAAGAAGATGTTAGGCATTCCCGGATTCCGTTGTTCTAGCACGGTCGCTCAACTATTATTATTGGCATATTTATTCGATTTTAAAACACTTTTAAACCTATTTGCATTTTTAAACTTTAAACAACTTTTATTTATTTAAAGAATTAATTCAAGGTTATTTAAAACACATCGTAAGCCATGCTACATGAAATGCACCCGTGAGTGAAGACACGTTCTATTTAACCTTGTTAGAAATTAAAACCAGGTCACATGAAATGTACCCCCAAATTTTAGTATTAGTTGTGATAATTATATAATTAACGCGCCTAAAAAACTACGAGATTTATTTTAGTATCTAAGTTATAAAAATGAGGGCCATAGGTGAATTAATTACTATGGCACACCTCACTCTAAAATAACTATGTTCGATTAGGAGGTTGCAAGGCTCTTGATTAATCCAAATCAGCACTTATCTAACTTGCAATTTAGTTTAGGGCCCTAATTACAGCGAGGTAATTAAGTGATTCTAATTACTTAAAGGAAACTGGACTAGCTGCAGACCAGCTGAGCCTCATGAGTCATGCATTGGGCTAGGCTCGAAGTTGAGCCCATCTCTCAGCGTGAGAGCCAACTACCCCTAGTATTGAGGTTGGGCCAAACGAAGATCCAGCGAAACACTGGGCCTCGCGTTACAAAACAATCCCTTAAACATAAAATACAAGAAAAGGGGTGGGGGTAAATATTCTTGGGCTTGTCATTTAGCCCAAACATGACAAAACATCATTAATGCAAAATCTAGCAAGCCAACAGTACGTAAATCATTATGCAACTCTTTTGAGTTTTTTCAACAGGTTTGAACATCAAAATAAAATTAACTAAGGCATTCACCTCTGACCCTCATAACTTTTTCATACATTACATTAACTTACATATAGGCTCAGTACTATTTAACAAAACTTTGAGCCATTTAAGAAATAATTAACTAGTAAATGAAGATTAACAAGCCTTAACCTATGATATAACAAACAAAATTAATCTAAACTACCAAATCCAAATATATTAGATTGTAATCATCCATAAGGCTGCCAGCTCTTCCCACACATGAGTGATATTAGTTTAGCTTGTAACTCTCATGGATCTGATCATGTCGAGATCATATCCACCAAGAGTCATGCTGCACACAAGCTAACACACACAACTCAAAATATGAAGCAAATATTAGGCGTGAATGATCCATGAAACAATGTACTTATAACTCAAAAAGACCAACAGATATCAACCAATGCATTTGAAACACAAGAAAAACATGTTTTTAAGCATGGGAAACAAAAATCAGTGGAGATAATACATCTTATTACTCAAGTAATACTTCTAAGATTCAAGTGAAGTCAGGATTACAAAGATTTTGGTATAAGGCCATGGTATGTACCTTGGTGCCTGAAATTTTGCTCTAAAATGCCAAAAGAAAATAGATACTTCAGCAGTAGAGAACAAAGCAGCAAATAACCGATAGAACAGCTTCAGTATCAGGTCACAAGAGCTTCAAATCCCAGAAAAATCAAGCAAGCTTGTTCAGTTTTTTTTAACCCGAAGAAAAGAGAAGCCTACTATTTGAGAGGACTTTTTTTGAAAGATTTTTTAGGGGTCTGTTTTTTTCCGACCGTAAAGAGTAAGGGAGGGCCTTATTTATACAACAGAAATTTGTTGTGTGCCTTCCCAGGCAAGGAGATAGGATTTTTCCAAAATAGCCCTCACAGGGCATCTTTTCTAACAGAAAATGGACAGGTGTCCATAATCTAGAAGCTTCTAAATGCCTTATCTGAAATTCTTACTTTTCTACTTTCCAATTGACCTCCTAAGTTCTGTTACGACCCCTTTAACCCCCCCCCCCCCCCCCCCCCCCCC
>MU713345.1:126208-143606 GCA_026770625.1 Nicotiana glauca
TTATAACTAATTAGGCAATTAGGCAAGAAAATCATCAAATGTTTTCAAAATCAGCAACATAGCTAAGCAAAGTGATTTATGAAATAAACCCAAACAAAACCTAATTAAGCCTAACTAGAAGATTGAAACAGGAATGACTCTCAGATGAACACAACCAATCTAACATACTAAATAAGGTAAGAAATTGCTGACTCAAGAATATGAAGAATACAGCGGTGAAACTCTACCGTTTATGCATGAACAAAACGTGTGAGACAGCTTGATGCCCTACTATATGCTAATTGACCACTCAAAGGTCTTTTCTCTCAAAGAACTCGGCCTTGCATGGAGCTTTGACCGGATTTTTTATAATAAAAGACTCATAAGAGTCCAAAACTTCTAATAACGCCAATAGACGAACCCTCAAACTCGGACGCTAGGAAATGGCAGACCCAACGATTCTGAACAAACTGATCCCTTCTTATATCTAACAATTAGGGCATTCTGGGGTGTTTTGGAAAGAATTAGGTCGAGATATGAGATGAGGAAGAGGAGAAGGTTATGTGGTATGATTTCTAGTAGGCTTAGAGGAAGCTGAGTGGTGGCCGCCGGTGAAGGGTGAAAGAGCGGCTAGGGTTTGATGGCTTGGACTTAAGAGAGACGGAATGGGTTGTGAGTTTAGGGTTTGGGGGATTGAGTTTGGACAGTTAAATATAACACTGGTACCCAGTTCACGGCCATTAGATCACATAAGATCAACGGTTGTGATGATAAGGGCTCCAAAACGGCATCGTTTGGTACGAGGTATGGCTGGACCTGGTTGTTCCAATTTGGGCCTGGATCGGAGGATTTTTTGGAGGGTTTTGGGGTAAAAGGCTTGGGCTTCAGCATTTGGCCCAAGTTCAAAACTAAATCAAACCCCTTTTCACAATTCCTTTTTCTTTTGTTTTCTTTTGTTTTCTTTTATATATTTTTTCTTTTTTTATAATTAATTAAAATCCTAAAGTAAATCTTAAATTGATATAATTTATAAAGTTAAGCTAATTATCTATTTATAACAAATATAAAAATCATTTAAGCCCAAATAAAAAGAGAAAAACTACTATTCTAAAATTAAAAGCCAAAAATGCAACAATTCGGCCATTTTGTAATTTTTCTTTTTAAATAAAACAAATAATTAACTAATTAACCTTAAAAATATAAACAAAAAAACCTAAATACAATGCATGGTATTTTTAGCATTTTTTCATGATTTTAATTAAGTTAAAACATGCACAGAAATGCAAACAATTAAAAATTCTACGAAAAATCTATAAAATTGCAAATAATGGGAAAAAAATTTTGAATTTTATAGGAGCAAGTCATATAGGGCAAAATTTACGTGCTTACACATACCAAGTGTGGTAAGCCACAAGAACACCGTTTGCTGCCATCCATTGAAGTTGGCTCTAGAAAATATTCCTCGTTTCTCAGCCGGAGGAACAGTAGTGCGACTTGACAAGGCTATTGTCGTTGCACCAACAGTCGCAAAAGGATTTTCATTATCAATTGTCATTTCTCATTGTCAACAACAGAAGAGTTCAATTAATGGCAAAACCAGAATAGTAAACAATACTGTAATCAATAAACAGTACGTATGATAAATAAAAACTGAAGTTTTTATATACTGTTTCACAGAAAATGATGAAGTTTTTATGTTCGTCAAATCGTTTTCTGAATTTCAATACTCTGATGAAGTTTTTATATCTTCAAATCAGAATAGTAAAATTCAGACAGAGTAGAAAACCACACAGGTTTTAATCTCCACAAACAGAATACAGAATATAGTAAAGTAGTTTTCTTAAGATTGTTATTCACTCTGTATTGCTGTAAAACCAATAAAACATTAAACTTTCTTAAATAAAATCAGAAACAGAAAATTAGTAGAACCAGTTTAACGAAATAAATTCTGAAAAACAGTATAGAAATAAATCGAGCCCACTGAATGCACAGTGTGTCCTTAAGGAAATTATTCTCCTCAAGTACCCGAGATGTTGAAATATTATCCTCCAGGGATAGAATGATTTAACTCACCAGCGTATTGGTACCAAAAACTCTGGTGAACGGAGAACCACTCAACGGTCGTAAAACACACTGAAAAATATTGTGCAGAAGAAGAAGAAGATAATCAGAAAATTTAGTAAGTAAAAATTCTGGGATTCAAGGCATATTTATAGCCCATTTGGCACTATTTGCTGGGGTTTTTTCGTTAATTAATTTAATTAATTAATTAAATAATTAAAAAAAATTTGTCCAAAAAGATTAATCGATCCAGACCCGAAGTCGAGCGACTACGACGGCGCGATGCTTGCCTTTTTCTTAACTCTTTAAGAGATAAAAGAAGAGCTCCATTATATATACACAAAGATTTTCTTTCCTTCTTCCAACGAGGGACAAAGTATATAAAGTGAACTAATTCAAAATTTCACTTCCCACCATTTTCATAAGAAAACAACGCAAACTAAGTAAAGGTTGATAAGAGTTTGGTGGATTGAGTTATGACCCAAATTTAGCTCATCTCGACCCAAGTAACTTTTGCATGGTCATTGACCCGACCATTTATTGACTCCCCCATTTTGAACCGCCCAAATCAGCCCAACCCGCCCATTTGACACCCCTCGTCCAGTGCATAAGGCCTTTAGCTGCGGAAAGAGGCCTAATTGTTCCCATCTTATTCATGTATTGCTAGCTCGCATTCTTGCCAATGAATCTAAGCTAGTTTTGGGGGAGAAATTCAAAAATAGCCAGATTTACAAGTAGTTGTTCAAAAATAGCCCAGATTTAGAAGTAATCAAAATTTAGCCACTTTTCATGTAAAGACAAATCTGAACGAAAATACTGTTCAAAACCCGAAAAATACACCAGTATATTATAGTGGAGTACCAGCGTAAGTATACTTGAACTCCAGCATATTATACTGGAGTTTCAGGATAAGTATGCTGGAACTCCAGCTTAATATGATGGAGTTCCAGCATAAGTACACTAGAACTCCAGCATAATTTACTGGAGTTCCAACAAAGTATATCGGTCCAATATAATATGCTGGAAGTTCGTACAAAAGTACTCGAATCTCCAGTATATTATGCTAGAACTTTTCGTGTGTTGTAGTTCCAGGATAATATGCTAGAAGTTCATACACAAGTGCACCGAACTCCAGTATATTATGCTGGACCGGTCTCTGTTACAACAAAATAGTGGCTATTTTTCATTGACTTGGTAAACACTAGCTATTTTTGAATGACCAGTCCGAAAACTAGCTAGACCGTGAAGGTGTTCTGAGCAGTTTACCCACCTCGACTATTCTACCAAATTCTTCCACTAACACAAATACCAAATAA
The DNA here is from genome assembly GCA_026770625.1 of Nicotiana glauca. Lineage (NCBI taxonomy): Eukaryota > Viridiplantae > Streptophyta > Magnoliopsida > Solanales > Solanaceae > Nicotiana > Nicotiana glauca. The sequence continues at coordinate 129,565 of MU713345.1, forward strand.
CTCTATTCATCGAGGCTTAACATTATGAGAAAAAATCACTTAGCCTTTTTTTTTTTTAATCTCTGCAAAGATTTCTTGATCTCTTGATCTCCCATGAGTTTCACCCACTTCTTAGACTCGACCAAACCCACATTGTTAGCACAAAACACCTTGTATTTATGCATTTGATCATCCACCGTGATATCAAGCATAACATTTTCTACAGTCAAAATCATCATCATATCTCTCTCTCTCTCTCTCTCTCTCTATATATATATATATATATATATATATATATCCAGTAAATCTTGACGCATTTTCTTTCCCTTTTCTATTTCCTGTATTATAAAAATTTAGGCACATACGAAAAGACACTGAATACGCGCAGCCAACAGCCCACTAAGTAACCACAACAACAATATCACAACTTGCTAGAAATTACGCCCTCAGATTACATCAGTTTAATGCAATACATTGATCAGCTAACTACAACAAAGGAAATACTCGTGCAAGTACTCCAGACTCGAGAAAAATTATCCAACAAAACTTGGTTTCCACACCTCTAATGAAAAACCAATGCTTTGATGAAACAACAAAATCATGACCATAATAAAAAAATGACAAGGCAAAGTCATTAATCATTTCAAACCCAATGCAAAAGACAACTTAGGCCTGGATTTATTCTTGCCCAACAATGTCATCTGCTTTGCACGCTCTTCCTCCTCTTCCTGTTTCTTCCTTCGCATGGCCTCTTCTTTCTGTCTTTGAAGCTCTTCCAGCTCCCTATAACGCTGCTCTTCCCTCATTTGCTGCTCCAAAGCTTCTCTTCTCTGAGCTTCTTCCACTTTTCGCCTCTTCTCTTCAAGCATTCTTTCCAACTCTTCTTTCTCTTTTCGAGCTTGTTCCTACATGAACAATAAAAAAACGTCAGTTTTCACTGCCAAGATTGGTTATAAATTTCAATTAGGAAGTGTTGGCCGCTGAGCAGGCTAGTTTCAGAAAAACTAAGACCATGATTTATGCCAAAAGAAATGCTTCAAATCATGTCGTCATCGGCCTTCCCAGCCCGCCCCCACCCACTCTTTGTAGCTTCCTGTGGTGTTTTAATCCTTTCCTTTTTTAATGGGATTATTAACAGACTAACCATTATAGCAGTGGACGACGGAAAGAGAACCATCAGAGCAAGTGCACTACTTCCTTTTATGACAGTATGAAAATCCATACATCATCTCAGAAGCACAAACATGGCAATTGAAACTATGACTCTGAGATCATGCAATTTATTTATCCAGGGCACAGGACATGCTATTGCTAATATAAAGAACGCGACTAAGACAGGCGGGAACCAGATATGTTAAGCAAAAAAGAACTTGCCTCCTTTTGTTTTGCCTCAATAAGAGCAGCTTCCTTCTCTATTTCAAGTTGAGCAGCAACTTCACTGACAAGTTTCTTTCTACCTTCTTCTAATCGCCTTCGGATTTCAAGCTTGATATCCTCCGTGTTCAAGCTATCATCAACTTTTCTCTTAATTGCTTCTTCAATTCTTTTTGCAGTTTCTTCTTCTATTAATTTCAGTTCTGCTTCCTCTTGACGCCTGAGAATAAGGAACAAAAATTAGACATGGGATAAACACTGATGAAGAGAGCAAAGACTCCTTTTATGTTCACCAGATTTATAATTAAAGGAAAAAGTGACTTTGCAAATTATTGCCCTTTGTCCTCCGCAATCTATAACTAAAGGAACAACAGACTGACCTCCATGTAGACATATGCACTAAATATACATGTTATTGCTTTATAGCATACCTCTACCTGAATTCTGTCCAAACAAATCAGAATCAAAACTGGTGAACACTAGATAAACGAGGCACCCAATTGATCATCAAAATTAATAAGTTGAAATATAGCAGTAACTTCCTTCAAATAAGCCTGTGGAGAAGAATGTCAAATAACCTGTGGCAGTTATAAAGCTAATCACCAAATTACATGAAGCCTTACGGCAAAAGTAGAATTGTGAAAGGAAAAGTTTCCACTTCTCAAGTATATGACCCAAATTGTCAACATGTCAGCTTAAATAGTCAGAAACAGATACAAAAAGAAGCCTGAGAAATCCACAAGAGGTTGGAAGCAAATAGCTATGTACTATCATCCATTTACACCACAGAAGGATCGAAGCAAAATCTTGTCAAATGTTTCTTATTACTGTGTACATTCATGAATATGCCTTCCTATTAACTTTGTATGGCTGGGTGTGAAATATCATGTTTTAGCAAAGACATGTAGCATCACATTTATCCGTGCAGTTATCACATCTGTGGATGTAATAAAGGACAGCTAAGACCAGCAGCAAGGCAGAGTGACTGAACAAAGATAAAGATGTCAAGGTTGCCTTTTTTAATAAGGATGTCAAGGTTCCCTTCTCTCTTTCTTTATCAGTCATAAATAGTTTAGCAACAGCGGAACCAATTAAAAAGCAGAACTTATTGCATGCAGCACTCTTTGCTGTATGTTGATTTTGCTTCTTGATCCAGCTGCATTCTTTGCATTATAATGCCTTATAACATGTACTAATAGCAATTTGCAATCCACTTGCAACATAAACAGGTTCAATTCCATCAATAGGCAAGAAGAAGAGTGTAATGAAACCCAGATCATTAGGCATAGCTAAAGAGCTCAGTCAAGCAGTACTTAATTTTATATCTTCACCTTTTGGGTTGTTGATTCACGAAAACTCTCCACTCCAGGAGGAATGTTAGCTTTCAATAACAATAAAAATCCTCTCATCTTAAACAGCGGGAGTTAATACCACAATTTCCACAACCAATCCTACTTCTACCTTATTAGCAGGCCCCTAACAAAAATCTTTCAATTATGGAGCTGAATGACATTCTGAGTCATAAATGTCCAAAGGTCAGTCCATTAGGTCCAATCAGGAAAACCATCCATGTCCACAATGTAAGCATTCAAGGATAATTGTTGAAAATTGAAGGATCATTGTCCTTCCTGTCAACATTTCAAAACAAATTGTCCGTTTATTCATGATTGGTTTCAGGAAAACAGTACAGAAACTAGAGGTGTATGATTCAAAGTTGAAGTGTATCAAAGAACTTTAAGCTAGCGTGTCCATAGATCCCAAATTTATTTTGAAAATTCTGATTTGGGTGAAGTTTTGGTTTGAAGATGAAAATGTGTTTGGACATACGTTTTCACAACATATTTTCCAACTTTACTTTGGGAAAACATGTATATAATTCCCAAGTTTTGGGATTTTGGCCCAAAATCAGCTCAATAGCTGATTTTGGGAAAACTCATGGCCAAACGGGGCCTAAAACTAGAGGTAGATTCTCAAAATAAAAGCATAGCTTGGTCCTAGATAAGAAAGAGATAGAAATGGCACAAAATGAAAAGATTACGTATAGTATACAGCTATACCTTTTCTTCTCCTCTTCCTCAATTCTAATTTTTTCACTGAGATCCTTTTGCTCTTTCGATCCGATACTTGAAGCAGGTGATTTACCAATAGGAGACAATGATATACTCCTACTTCTTTTTTGTCTCCTATAGTTCCTTGGAGAGCGACTTATATGTCGTCTGGTGGCTGGAGAACGACTTTTCCTGCGCCTTGGGGACAGTGAACGGCTTCGTCTTCTGTATAACAATGATAACCATTTGAGCAACATATATTGGCAGCAGAAAACATAAAATCCAGACATACTAACCCGTCTTCCAAATCAGTTAGATACTAAAGCATGTACAGTTACCTCATGAATTGCAAAGAATAAACTCGAGCTCCATCTTTTATCATAGGGAACTGCTAATATCACAATTGAGCAACCAATGGACACTCATCGGCACCCATGACCTGCTTGCCTCCCATGAAGGGAAACAATAACTTCTTTTAATTCCTCATTGAAGAACGTAGTTTGCACCGGGTATTTCATTTAGGTTTCTATTTATTAACTCTACTCATTAGGATCATGCACATCTTCAGAATAGTAGACAATTTCCAGATGGCAGCCTGATCGAGGACTAAATTTGCAACTGAACAGCGACACCACCAGATTAAGATATGAGATAATACAAAGACAACCACAAGGATATCAGTTATGGTGATTACAGGTGTTGAAAACTCTTACTAGCAGGAACAACTCAATTCGACAAGGACATAACTTTTTCATAGACATCAGGTAACTCATATAATAGAAGACTAGAGGACTTTGATGAGAAAATATCAATCTGAACAAAATTGAAGCTGACATTGGCAACAGAAGTATGAAACAAGTCTGCACCACTCTATCTCTCCGCATGGGAATAGAGCTAGATATCCTCCAATGAAAGGAATCGAATAAATGAAATGAAGAATAACGCATTTTGTCCAGAAACAAGAATTAACATTCGGAATTTGATCCATGATCAGATATTAGATGGACAACTTAGCGGTATGTGAATGCAACAATCACTAGAAGTTCCTCTTAAAGTCTTTAAAATACAAGCAAAAAAGATCAATCAGCAACCCTGCCACAGCTTAGACCAATGCTGTCACTATGAAGTCCTAAATTCATTTTTGAGCAACCGTGCAAGTCGATCCAACAAACGGTAGATAAATACCAATACTTTTTCAAGAATCAAACACGTAGACAATACCTGAACAAACTGTAATTGAATCAGCAAAACGTGAGCTTTATTAGAATAATAAAAAACAAATCCAAGTACATAAAAACACAAAAATCAGAGATAACACAAGGTTAAAATCTATATAAGTCAAATCCATATATCAATTTAAGCAAATGGGTATCACCTGCTATTGGAATAAGGTGATCTGCTTCTATCTCTCCGGCTTCTGCGGTTATGTCTACGTGCCACAGGTGAGGGTGACCGTGAATATCTCCTTCTATGTGCTGGCGACCTCGATCTAGACCTTGAAATATCCCTATCTCTACCCCTACCCATCTCTTCCTCAACTAGTTATATGGAACACACAAAAATTCACCTGTAACAATAAATTAAATCAAAAACCATATGCTCTAAACAATTTCTTATACCAATGGGCATACAAAGAACAGGCATCACAAACTACAAGCCCAGAGGCCAAAACAATTTCAGAAGCAAAGCATATAACTTTACACCAATCAAAAAACAGCGAACACGAATCAAAACCCACATGCCCAAAACAATTTCAAAAAACATGTGTAACCTTAGACCAAATAAAAAACTATAAGTATCAAAAGCTATATGCTAAAAGCTGTACACAACGCATAAACAACTATTCGCACAAATGGAAAGCTGAAAATTACCTGTTACTACAACGAAAAGATAGATCTTCCCCGGTGCATAACGATTGAAATAGAATAAAACCCTAAAAAGTGGAATGAAGTGAAGAATAAAGAGGAAGAAGAGAGAGTGACGGCAGAGAAATTTTCTGAATCTAATTATTTTTCTTTCTCTTTTGAATTTTTAGACGATTAATTTGATTTCAAGGTAGAAATACCAAAGGAGGGTTGTTATTTAGCTTTGTCGTACACAGCGCTCCACGAGAAATACAGAGAGAGGAGGAATGGTGTCGCTTGCAAAGGAAGAGATGAGCGATGATTATACCAAGGGCCAATATTACCCAATATTCTTTCTCAAAATATAAAACGACATCGTTCATTTTTTCTTTTCTTTTTTAACATAATTAAAAGAAGTTAAGAAAAATATTGAACTTGTATAATACCTAGACGAATTATGGCTCTCTTCCTCGTTGATGTTGTCTTAGTGGAAAACAAAATACTCCATAATAATAAAGCAGTTAATTTGACTACTTGAGCAAGCAACAATACTTTAATTCTGTTTAACAACGACTAGTGTTTTATCAAATAGCATTCAATTGTTCGTCTGAATACTTTCTGCTTTCTTTTTTTTCTTTTCTGGATGCTCCTCCACACAACATCGAATTGAAATATAGAAAATTCATTTAGGATTCAAGCATCCAAAAATTTGAACACGACCAAATTGGTGAACAAATATCTTGAATCCAAAGGGAAATAAATTAAAAACCAGGGGCTCAAATTGGGCGAAGTGCGGCATTTTCGATGTATTTAAAGATTAGTAACTATCCTGGAGATGAAAATTTAGAACTTAATATCTTAAATTTTTGAGCTGCTAATTTAAAATTCAGGACATATAATTCAAATTTCAAGACATAATTTTAGAACTTTAGGACACGATGTACTGAAATTTAAATTTTGAGGTTTAAACTCTAGAACGACATGTCCCGCTATTTGAGCAAAATTAGCTAACTTTAACTAGCGTTGGCTATAGATCCCAAATTTATTTTGAAAAATCTGATTTGGGTAAAGTTTGGCTTGAATATGAAAATGTGTTTGGACATACGTTTTCAAAACATATTTCCCAACTTTATTTTGGAAAAATATATATATATAAGTCCCAATTTTTGAAATTTTGACCAAAAATTAACAATTGAGGTGACTTTGGTATTTGGAATTTTGCCAAAATGTGGGCAAAATTTATGGCCAAACATGAGTTTTAAAAATAAATCCCAAATTTATTTTGGCAAAACTCATAGCCAAACAAGTCCTTAGATACATTGTAAATTGTGCATATATATATTAAACATGCTTAAAAGTGGCTACCTGGTGTCGTTTTGCACCACCTTTTATCACTATAATACTTAGATTTGGCGAAATACATAAATCGCCCCTCCAAGTTGTCCACAACGGTCAGTTGAACACCTTAACTTGCCATATGACCAGTCAGACACCTCTACTTGGTAGAAGTATATTCTCTTAAACCTCTTCCGCTAACATGGCAAATTTTGTGTGCTACATCTACATCTAAACGCGTGGAAGATCTTGAAAATTAGGTTTATTTTTTTTTCCATAATTCAATGTGGACCCCGCCATTTCCTCCATCTTCTACGTTGCCCCAATTATCTTTTCCATTAGAGAAGGAAGCAACATCATCGGAATTTTTTTGGCCGGAAAAGTGAGTACTTAACGGAAAATTTTCTGCAATCTTTCTTCTTTCATATTGTCCCCAATTATCTTCTCATCTTCACCCTCCATGACAGGAAAAAACACAAAAATTTCCATCACCATCCGCCATTAAACAAATCCAAAACCAATGTATAAAGAGGAAGCTGCAAACCAGAATTCTGTAACGAGAAGCACCCATCTAAAGCAAACAAAAAATATTCAAAAAATTCACAACCACACCCTATCCGAAAAGTATCAATAGCAGACCAAGAATTGAAGTGTTTGATCGATACCCATATTGAATTGTTGGATCAAACATGTTCTCCTCATCAAGGCAAAGAGATTGGTATCGAGTTTGCTCCATTTGGACTGCTGAAACTCACCTTCGTTCAATTCTGTATCACCGGCAATTTGCAGGTCATCGGAAAAGACGATTCCCATGGTGAAATTGTCTGAAATTTGGTGAGGAGGTGGAACTTGGTGGAATTGTTTGAAATTGTATCACCACCAGCGATTTGCAGACAATTTGATGGAGAATAATCTCCAATGTTTGAAATTTTATATTTTGACCCAAAAATGGAAGTAACATGTCTCCGTTTCTTCAAATTTTATCCATTTTTTTCTTTTCTTTTTTTAAAATGGCAAAATTACACGTGTCGTTTTTTGATTTGTCTAATTGACAAGTCGTGAGTAATTGCAACTCACGCATATTGTCAGCTATACTCGGTGTTTACTTGATAGCCACTTGAAGTGTTAAAATGAAAAATGACTCGGTTGAGGTGTTCAACTGACCGTTGTGGACAACTTGGAGGGGCACTTTATGTATTTCGCCTTTAGATTTCCTTCCCTGACATCGACCAAAACAAAGCCAACTGCGGAAGTTTGATAGGCAATTCGAGAAAAATAGTTGACAGTTAATGTAACATTGGTAATAACGATGTTACAAATACAAAAAATCCAGGAATCTTTTGAACAGGCAATTCTTAGAAAAACACCAAAACTATAAATGATACACCAGCAAAGATAACTTGAGAAGCAAATCAATCATGAATAAGACCCATTAGCTCCTCAAAATACTGTGGCTCGAGACAATAAAACCCTGTGACATCCATAAGTTTCAATTGTACATGACCCAACATCCCTCCCCAGTTCACAGAAACACATCTTTCTCGAGCAGCTTTAGGACCTCCTGCTGGTTGTTGAGTTTGGCCACGTCGATCGGTGTCTTTCCATCCAAGTTTTGGAGAGTTCTGCACAAATAAAAGACAATTTGGTAGACAGCACGAGAAAACAAAGCATAACACGACAAGTGGGCCGAATATGATCAAAATATATCAGCGGGATCAGAGAAGCAAGACATACACAGCGGCACCATTCTCTAGCAGCAGCGCGACACACTCCTTCCTACCATATCCAGCAGCATAGTGAAGAGCAGTATTCTTATTCTTGTCCAAGGCATCAACCTTTGCCCCAGCTTCCAGAAGAATCTGAGCACATTTCACCTGGAATACAATTAAAAACTGCTGTAACTCAAACAATTTTCAAGAAACTTTGTCTTACTTCGAAGGGAATACACTCTAAAATAGCACATAGCCAACCTTAAACCTCCTATCTCATCAACGTGGAGATTTCCGTTTAGATGGATGTTAAATAAAAAAAAGCATATTCTTTTTTACTGATTGATGAGTGCTAGTAAACTGGTAATTGTGCCCCCCTTCCCCAACCCAAAATAGTATATAATGCTTTCCTCACTCTCTGAATCTGAAGCAAACTGAGCTTTTCGGGACAGTTTTAAACGGAAAAGAAACAATATATCATAACTCTATGACAAACCCATAACATCAAGTGCGGCTAGACATCATTGGCAGAACTGCTCAGCAATTCAGACTAAATTGCTAAAGTAAAAAAGCCCGAAAAGAAACTATACAATCAAAGTGAAAACTATACAATCTCAGGCTAATAACAATGACCAGAAGTAAAAGAAAAAAAAGGTCAAAAATGAAAGAGTTCCAAAGTACAAAAAATTTGAGGGATAATTGATTAGAGCTTTTAGAAAGAATTAATCCACCCAGAAAGGAAGCTTCCAAACTTTGTTAAATAAATAAGATAGCCAAATTGGATATCCTAGAATGCTGGATATATACAAAATGGCAAACTGGAACATATTTGTGTAAATGAGTATACTACAGGTCCTAGATGAAGATCATATTCGATCAACTTCATACCTCGCCATATCCACAAGCAAAATGCAATGCTGTCCTTCCTTCTGAGTCTTCTTCGTCTTTATCAGCACCAGCAGTTAGTGCAGCCTTCAAGCCCTAAAAATCAAATACAAGCAATTATTTAGATGGACGATACCAAAGTCTCTAATGAGTTCATAGAAACAATTCGACTTGGAAAAAAAAAGAAGGAAATATAGACATATTTACACAGAATACGAATGAATAGGATTGTTCATACTGAAAAATGTTATATCACAGGGATCACAGTACATGCGCACATAGTTGGCAGGGGGGTAATTTCAGACAAAAAGGGGAAGGAACTTTTGAACAAGAAAAAGGTTTCTGAACAAAATTGCACAGTGAAACTATGACATCCCTACATTTAAGCCTCAAAGTAAAAAGAAGTTGAATTAAAAAGTCACCTCTGCATCACCAACACTAGCACACTGGTGAACAACAGATTCATCTTCATTAGCCTCTTCGGTTTCATCTGTCCCAGGTATTGCAGAAGAGGTAGCACCCTCTCCCCCAGCAGCAAAACCCATTGCTTCACCAATCTTCTTCAATGTTTCTTGATCATTCCAATACCTGAGAAAGGAAAGGGAAAACATTTGCATTACGCCCCAAGAAAGGACAAAATACGCCCAAGAAGGATGAATATAGCATCAAAAGGAAAAAAACGACAACAGATAGTACAGATCAAGGACCAAAGTGCAGAACATAAAATTCAGCAAAGCTATAGTTATATGTGATCTACTAGTCAAAAGGTAGAGTATTACAGTAAACTTTTTTGATCAAAAAAGTATTACAGTTAACTTGCAAACAAAGGAAAGTGCTTATAGTGCATATTGCATGCCGTAAGCGCCATAAAGCCAAAATGCTATAAAGGCATAGAACAGAAAAACATATAATAATTTGAGATATTAACACTATAAGGGCGGCCAGGAGACGCTAAAACAAACTGATGGAACCAAAAATAAACTGTTGTGTGCTCAGTGCTCAGTGAAGTTCCATCTGAAACTCTCCTCAATAGGACTAGCTGCAAACTTTTTCCTCTGTCTGCTGCTGCAGATAGACCAAATTGAAAGGAGATTCTTTTATGAAGGAGGATTCCCCTCTTGATTCCAGTCACAAATGATACTTAAACCAAGAATGGAAGATCTAGCCACAGAGCAAACTTGATTCCTAAGAATTCTTTATTTCTGAATATCAGGAAGTGATGTCCTATCTACTAACCAGATGTCTCACACCCAACACACATACATATCCTGAAGCTTAGGAAGTCAAACAATGACGTTCATTTTTATTACTGAAGCTTGCAGAAGAAAAGGTCTCCCACAAAATTAGTATTCGTGGCGGTCTGTCCATTTTAGAAGCGAAACTGTGAAAAGGAATCTGCAACATCAAAGGTTGGGTCGTTGGGATGTGGATAGTTGCCTTTAAATTAGCTGGTGAAGTGTTCAACAAAGTACAGGATATCACTAAATTCTGGTCTGACCAGAAATGAGGAGAGAATAGTTAATGCAACCTAAATCATAATAAATAGGAGATATGACCTCATCATTGCAGCTGGTCCCCCGCTCTCTATCTCTTCCAAAATCGGTTTCAGCGATGGGTCTTCTTTGATGCGTGCCATCCGTTCTTCAATTTGCTCTTTCTGAGCAGGATTTGACAAACTCTCAAGCATGCCAGACATGGATGGATCCTGAAGTTTAAAGAGTAAAGAAATCATGTGCCTATCACTCAAAGAAGAATCATTTTTCATCAAGAAATCCAGGGCTCATACAACATTTACCTGCATCAACGCATTACCAAGCCGCTCAGCCATTGTCATAAATTGAGGATTTTGCATAACCTGTTGCATTGTGGAGTAGTATTGTTGGCTATCAAAGTTGGGGACGCTCTCTTCGACTGCTGCACCTTGAAAGGTCTTCTGAAGCTGCTCCGCCATCTGATTAAATGCAGGATCTTTCGCTATCTGCTCCGCTAGTTCTTTGATACTTGGGTCCTACATCAGCCACAGCATAAAAGAATTGTGCATAATAAACCAAAATACAGTATACAAATAATTCAAAGTTTATCAATCAACAAAGAAATGACAAAAGCAAAGCAGCAAAATTACAATAAAATTGGTTTTCACCAAGTGTTAGAGCTTGTTTTCTGTCAAAGTAGTTTGCGAGTCCTCCACAGTTTCGTGTCTCAAGCACCATGTATTCAACCAAAAACAGATTTAAATATGTAATTACTTTTTAGTCTACCTAATAACTCCTCCGTTGATCAATTACTATCCTATCAGTCAAAGGTAAGTAATTGACTTCGTCAGTTGGAGAAGATTTGTCAATGTGAAAAGAAATAGTCAACTAGAAGTCCAGGACACAAATAAATATTAGTATGAAAAAAAGTTTATCAACTGGAAGTCTGGAAAACAGCAAAACTTCTATTCTACATAGTAACATGTATGTACATTGAGTAGTCCAGACATGGCTGAGAAATCGAAGGGATTTTGAAGCCCAGCTCCAGCCGCAGCCGTAGAGGTTGTTCTCGCCTCTCCTGATGGTGCTTCTGTGGAGGAAGACTCAGGAGATTTTTTATTCTCAGATGCCCCAGACTTCTCATCTGAAAAAAGAAAAAAAAATTGAACTTTCTTCAACAACTTAAAACTGTGTCTTCCACTTTGCAATTTCTCTTTCAAACAAAAGAACGCACAATCAAGACAATTTTGTAGAGCACTCATTATCGGTTATGCCATAGAGTTTCATCTTTGGTAAGAGATACAACAAGCTGTAAAGCTCAGAATACCAGTAATGTGGTACTTCCAAGTCATGAGAAAATATAAGATGCAGAAATCTAGACAAAAACTGTGCCAAAACGATGACAGGAAGCCGGCAAAAGATGATCTCAACTTTTAGCAAGATCGTTCAAACAACCGGCCATCCTGATTCCTGACCAACAGATATATGAAAGTGCACACGTGCATAAATTTAGTTTCATAGAGGATTCATATAGTCAACCACAACCAGTTTGGGACTGAGGTTGCATGCACGAATAATATATGGCCGTACTCAAGTTTCTTGGATAAGTCATATGGACCAATAAGAAGGTAACAGTATTGGAGGTTGCTTAAAGGATTCAATGTTCCACATTTTTTTTAAATATGGCTTTTGAACTAAATTTTATAGTACTTTCAGAACTTTTGGTATAAGCATCACTACATTTACGCACCTGCATCTATGTGCTTTTTAATCAATCATCACTAGCCTTCCCCAGACTCGCGCATAGCGGGAGCTTAGTGCACCGGGCTGCCCTTTACCAACACGTTTTAGCTTGAATTCTACAACATCCAAATAGACCCTAGCTTTTCACATAATTAATTCTTCATTCACCATACATTAAGTATTTAAGTCACTGTAATAACCATTTAAAACACAAGTCAATTCGATTAAATAAGTAAAATAGCGTATGCAAATATCAACATCCTACTACCAGCACATACTTCATCCCATTTTACCACTCTAGTTCATAATGTTAACAATTTTCCTCTTGGAACCTCATAATTCAAGAATCCCTTTTTTTTGTTAGGTTCATACATATACTAAAACGGTGAAACTCACATACATATTCTAAAGCCCACATATAAATATGCACATCACAAATTCAACATAAACATGAAGCAACCATAATAGTTACGAAATATACCTGCTGATGCAGTAGGCAAAACTTTCTCTCCCTGGAAAAAATTGAACAGATAAATAATTAGTTGAACCCAAAAAAAAACATAAAGCAAAAACTAAAAATATAAGGAACAAAAATCAAATACCAGAAATTTTTATTCAAAGCAAAAACAATCCCCACATATCCACAAAACAAAAATCTCAAAACCCCAATTTAAAAAAATCTAATCTCTAATAAAAAGTGCAAACTGATGATACAGGAAATGATTGGATTTGAATCAAATTATTAATCATTAAACTATGAAATTGAAGTGTAGAAAGTGATGTACCTCAGACATGGCTACAAAGAGTTGTGTTGGGCTAAGAGTAAAGTTGAAAGATAGGAGGAGATTTGGGGGTATACGAAATCAAAGCAGTAGCCGAAGGGTTTTTGTGAGAGAAAATGACGCAGAGATAATGATAAAATGACAGATGGGCGCACTCTTTTTTTTTTCTTTTTTTTTTCTCTCTCTAATTTTCCTATGATTTATTCAGTGGGCCACCTTAATCTTGAAACGAATGGCACCGATATGCTTTCTTCAGATTCTCGATTCCGTGGGCTTTCGCTTACTCATTGGATAGTGACAGTCCAATGACTTATTGGGCCTTGGATATTTGGCCCAATTATCAACTGTTCTAAAAGGGAAAATGGAGTAAGAACGAGTAAAAATGGCGTGTAGTAACCACTAATTAAGGGTGTCTTTAATTTTTATCTACTAATTATAATGCTCAGCAAAAATAGCTACTACTAATAGAAAAAAGATAATTTTACCCTTTCTTCCTCTCTTTCACTTCCACCCTCCTGCTTAAAAAACAAGCTGAGTTTTGCTCATACACAACAATGGAGCAGTTTCCAAATACTCTAATTCGAAGCTTCTCCTCTCTCCTTATTCTTGTTAAATTATAAATCCCACTAACCCCGCCAACTAAACCCCTTCTTCTAAAATAACTACCCCAACTTGTCCATTGATGGTTCGGTTCATAGTAATATATACTTTACTTGTCTTATCACTGTAGCACGTGGCAACCCTTCAAATTCATTATTTTTTTCCTTTATTATTTTACATTTCATAAGAACCCAAAAACTGTGAACTTGTCACTAGGCCATTTATTTGTCTGCTTGGAGGAACTTAGTAGACATGTTTGATATATTCTTTG